>CP135556.1:7989124-8017956 GCA_032402905.1 Khaya senegalensis | reverse complement strand
TTATATAACTAATAATATTTATTTAATAATTTTAATTTTTATTATATAAAAAATAATTATTAATATAATTATATTTTATATTTAAAAGTAAAAGTTAAAGTTAATTTAATTTTTTAATTGTGAAATACATAAAATATTTTAATTAAAATAAGTATTTTTATCCAAATAAAAGAATTAATTAATGTAACAAATAATTATTTTTAAGAATATTAAGAAAAATTTTAGTTAAATATCTATTATAATAATTATTTTTAATAAAGTACAATTACATCTAAAATTAAAAATAAAAAATAATTAAAATTTTTAATTTGTTAATAAATTTAAAAATAAAGAATATTTTTGTTTAAGTAAAAAATAATGAATTATTTTTTATTGATAATTTGATGATGTAATCAAATAAAAGTAAATTTATTCTTTTTCTTTGCTCATTACTTTCAATTTTTAAAAATAAACACACTCTGAGAGTATTTTATTTCTAAACAGAAGAATATCATTTTGGTATGTTACATGATTTAGGCCATGTCAAGCTACCTTATTATTTATCAACATTTATTAATAGTTGTATTTGTTTGCACATAACGGTATTGATTCCATTTAACTTTTTCAGGTCCAATCAAAAAGGTTTCCATTTTCTAGGAACTGCTTCCCTCTTGATAATTTGTTTGGTTTAAGATGGTTGTTAATGAATCTAATTTGCATTTTTTATAACACAACTGTGTTATAGGTGTATGTATATATATTTTCTATTTCAATTGATTCTTGTGAGCATGTGGGCATGCGTGAAGAACAGTTTACTCTGCCTGTTTATGCAAGTTTTCTGTGAACACCTCTGTTTTTTTCCTGCACCATAAAATGGAACCGTTTATTTATGGGATTAAAGGTGTGCTTTTTGTCCTACAAGGTGATCAAGTGGAAACTGGACAGTCGTTAAGCATCTTTTGAAATTTTATTGAAACTGGTGCAGGGTACTACGCTTGCAGTTGCTGGAGGGGGCAGTGCATCCATCAAGCTATGGGACACTGCCACGTGGAGACTAATTGCCACCTTATCAATTCCTCGTCCGGAAGGACCCAAGCCCACTGATAAAAGCAGCAGCAGGAAGTTTGTTCTATCTGTTGCTTGGAGTGTTGATGGCAAACGACTTGCTTGTGGTTCTATGGATGGCACGATTTCTGTTTTTGAAGTGGCACGTGCCAAATTCCTGCACCACCTGGAAGGCCACTTCATGCCTGTGCGTTCGCTTGTGTATTCACCTATTGATCCCCGTGTTCTTTTCTCAGCATCAGATGATGCTCATGTGCACATTTATGATGCTGAGGGAAAAAGTCTGGTTGGGGCAATGTCAGGTCATGCAAGTTGGGTATTGAGTGTTGATGCAAGCCCGGATGGAGCAGCTATTGCAACAGGATCAAGTGATAGAACTGTAAGGCTCTGGGATCTTAGCATGAGAGCCGCTGTGCAGACAATGACAAACCACACGGACCAGGTCTGGGGAGTGTCATTTACCCCACCGGGAGGTACTGGCTTACGAGCAGGTTGGCTTGCTAGCGTATCAGATGACAAAAGCATTTCACTTTATGGTTACTCCTGAAGTGACAATGGTGTTGAGAGTACAATTGGTGTGTTTTTTTTTTTTTTGCAAGACAAAATATATGTTAATACATGTAGCAGTTCCTAACCCGCTCCCAAGGCATTATATATGCTTCTAGACCAAAACCGGTCTTTGTTTTTCAAGTGATTCTCTACTTTGATTTTGTGATTGATTATGCATGAGCGAAAACCGATCCTCACATATATAACAGAACACGCAACTCTGCGAGCGTGTTAATGTATGATCAAGAAGCCATACCGATTGCTGGATCACGCAGGTTTTCCACGCGTATCTGCCGATTCTTTTAATGGCAAATAGGTGTTCCACTTGTACAAAAATTTTAATGGTTTGTAAGACTTGTAATGATTTTTTTTTTTTAAATTTTTTTACCAAATAAATCCGCAATTTCAATGGCTTCAAGTACAGTATGAATATTTTTCAGAATCAATCACGACGAGTACAGGATAAAATGATTGAAGATGCTGAGAACAAACCTACAACTGATGCTGCTGGTTGGTCTTTTCAACAAGGTTATTTCAAAAGTTTCATTTTAAATAAATTGACATCCGTTATGTAAAATAGAGTTACGGAATGATAGATGCTTTTAAAAAATTGTGAACAAGATCATTATTGTCATCCACATTTGAGATGAGATACAGACAGACTAATGGTAGCATTAGCGACTACCTTTTTTTCTCCCACCAGCCAGCTATGAATTGTTGAAACTATGGTGTCTGTTGCTAGTAATTAAAAGCAAGACCTAATCTACAGCTTCTTGCGCCGACGGTCTAAAGGCATGAGATAATGCAACTTCAACGTGCCCGTTGACTGGAAAAAAGCTTCAACTCAAATGACTGTTCTGTAACATATCTGGCTGTCTGAACAAATCCACCTTAAAATTGGTCATGATTTCAACAAAGTTAACAACTTCACAATCATTACATATCTGTAAAAATTGTTCAAGGCCCGTCCCTATCAAATGATGGCTGAATTATTCATCCATTAAGTAGAAAAAACATAAATAAAAATGCACAATTATTGACAATACATTGTGGCAGTATCAATTGGCCATAAATGCAGATTTAGGCCATAAATGAGAGGCAAGATTGAAAGTGAAGAAGGGCAACTGAAAATATTTGTCTGTTGTTTATCACGGCAGTACATCCAATTTTACTTCTGTTCTTCTTAATCTTGCAAAGCAGAAAACTTAATTACACAAGCGCTGGTAAAGAACTGTACATTCCATCTAATAATTACCCAATTGCTAATCCATTGGGAAGCAGCTTGCTTAAATCAGGTTGAATCCATGCCTCTGTAAATACTAATATTAATCTAGTAATATTACACATGGATTCTGTAAATCATTACTTATCATCACATCCACACAATGTGCGGAAATAGAATTCAAACACTTATGCAAGGACCAAACTCTTATGTACGCAGCAGGAAGCTAGACTAAGTAGAGGCACAGCCGAGCAATTCATTAAAATAGGCAATCTTGTATTTCCAATTTTAAAATGCTGAAGCAAAGAAAGCATGTAGTGATACGTTTCAAGCCTTCATTCACAAACAAGAAAAATAGGCAATTTCAACTATTGATCCAAACAGTAAATTAATGCTTGCAATTGAAGGGGACAAAAAAAAAAAAAAATCTTTCACCCTTACAGATGATTTCTACTCATCAAATCCTATATAAGCCGAAAAAAGCAAAGTAATAAAAAGTGCAATGCCAAAACTTAACAAAAAACGTAAATAAAAATACAATTGTCAACTCACAGCATTTGCCTGCTACTTTGGAGCTTTGCTTCCCAGATAATTTTTCAACACATCCATGACTGTCCCAAAATCAGCCTTCACTTGCACAGGTGGATTAGCAAACCGACAAGCCATATCCTTAATCTCCTTCGAATGATAATCAATCTTACTCTGCGTGAACTTCAACCCATGAGCCGTACTAACCACCACCGTCCTGTCTGTGGAGCCTATAACGCCACTATTTCTCAGCTTAAGCAAAGCTGTCAATGCCACCCCAGTATGGGGACATATAAACATCCCAGTAGAATCTGCCTGCGCCATTGCATCCATCAACTCCTCCTCAGTAGCTTCCTCAACAATCCCATCACAATTTTTCAACGCAAAAACCGCTCTGTCAATAGAAACCGGATCACCTATCTGAATAGCAGAGGCAAACGTGGTGTTCGCCTGGACAGGACGAAGCTCCTCCCACCCCGACTTATAATACAAGTAAAGCGGATTAGCATTGGCTGCCTGCGCACAAACAAGCCGGGGCATTCTATCTACTAGCCCTAATTAATGACACATCTTGAAACCTTTATAAAAGGCGTAAATATTACCAAGATTTCCACCGGGTACAATCACCCAATTCGGTACTTCCCAATCAAACTGCTGCAATATCTCTATTGCAGCAGTCTTTTGACCTTCAAGCCTTAAACTATTCAATGAATTCGCCAAATAAATAGGTAGTTCTGACGTAACTTCTCTAATTAACTTCATGCACCCATCGAAATTAGTATCAATACTTAACACAAAAGCCCCATTTGCGATTGGCTGAACCAATTGTGCTATTGATATCTTATTCGCAGGCAAAAACACAATGGAAGGAATACCTGCTGACGCGCAATAAGCCGATAGAGCAGCTGACGTGTCTCCGGTCGAAGCGCAGCCGACTCCAACGACGGGTCGTTTCATTTTACGAAGTCTGTTCACTTGGCTGACCAAAACGGTCATGCCCAAGTCTTTGAAACTTCCCGTGTGGCTAATACCGCAGTGTTTAACCCACAAATCATTCATGCCTAAAAACTGTTTGCCAAAGCGCTCCGCAGAACAAGTTGGAGTTCCCTTCAAAAGCCGAAACGATGTCGTCCGGGTCGATCTCGGGTAGAACCCACTCCTTTTTACTCCAAACTCCAGAACCGTAAGGCCAAGTGGTCTTCCCCACGCGCGAGTCGAAGAGCTCTCTCGAGTACGCGCCTTCGAACTTCTTTAACGCCTCCATATCGTGCTGAACGTCGAGTAGGCCGCCGGAGCGACTTCGGTAGACAATATATTTATATATATATATAAATGTAACATTCTACTAACCAAATATTCTTACAAAATTTTTTGATTCCCTTCTAGAAAATATATACATATATACTAATGGAGAACATTGTATACACATAAAAATCTCCAACAAAATACAAGCCATAAACTCTATACCTAGAAATGTAGATTGATGACTACTTAAAAGCATGTTAAATTTGAAATTTTTTTTTTTTAAAAAAAGTAAGTATGAAACTTAATGAATAGATGGATGATAGTGACAAAAATTAAATTATAGGAGTTGAGTATCATATTTAAAACTATACAATTAGTAAAATTTTAATATAGTCATTCATATTTAAACAAATCATAGAAAAATATTTTCTCATAAAAGTTTATGGATATTTCAATAAAATTGGGATTTACTCGAAAATTATTCCCCGAGACATTTCTTAGTGTGCCTTTGCTAAACATTTCTAGACTTGCTAACGAATTATTTGACATAATCATATAAAATCAAGTTATTAAATCCACTCATTAACGTTAGCTCAAATAGAGAGTGTATTATCAGACACTTATCATATTCGGTGCTTATTCTTTTATCTTTTCATAGGTGATACGGAAAAAATAACCACTTCTATACTCTATCTCTAATAAGAAATAAAACATATATATCAACATATCATACATCAATATCTGTGTACAAATGCACCTATATTCGTGTATTTATACCAAGTTACAAATCATGAAATTATAAACACATTTGCATATCATATTCATCAAAACATATTTTCTTTGAAATTCACTTTTACTCTAACATTGCTAAATTTATATTTATAAAATAATCAAATATTTAAATTTATTTTATTAAAAAATATTAAAAATAAATTTATATTAATAAAGTATTTAAATTTATTTTATTAAAAAATATTTAAAAAGAGATTCATCTACTTGTTATTCGTGGGAAGGTTCACACTCCCAACTCTAATCTCCCAGCTGAGTCGAATCTCTTATTGTTGTATCACTATTTATGTAAAATTTATTCACATATCAACTATTAAAATACCATGGTTATCATATGTCTAAAATATTGATACAATACGTGCAATGAATATGCTTCTAGTTGACAATTATCATGGCATTTAGTCAAAATTTTACTTAACACACCAAAACTATATCACATTCATGTCACAACATGCTTGGCATATTTATATTGATTTATAGACATATCTCATCAAAATTCATACTATTTTTATAAAGTATGATAACTCTATACAAAGTATTTCATCAAAATTTACACTATTTAGTTTTCGATTCTTACCTAAATAAATAACTTCATATTTAACATCATATCAATTCCAATACAAATTTTTGATACCCAAAATGTACTCCAATATAGTACTAAAATTTTACCTAAAAATAATGAAATTTCTCATAGGATAATTAATACCGACATAATACTTTAATTTTCTTCTAACCATTATTAAATATATAATATTTAACTTATGAAAAATATTACCATTAAATACAACGAATAACCTCATAAAATCAATATCTCCTGCACCAAAATCCATCTTCTATTTTTCTTTAAAAATATAATTATTTTCTAAATTCTACAACACTTCACCTACATTACCATCATCATTCTATCATATTCACCAAAATTTCATAAATAAATTTTCATTTGACACAAACATATATTCAACTATATACTCTTATTATCAATTGAACATCAAGATCAAATTATCAAATCATTAATTTTATCATATATGAAAAGAAGAGACAAACACACACATATATCCCAATTTTGGTTACCTAAGGTTTCTTAATTTCTACATTTAAATCATACTTTTTGCATAGTTCTAACATGATTCTAAATTTAAGAACCTTACCAAGATTTTCTTAAACAAAAATATGTCTCTTTAGAATTTTCCTTTTAATAAAATTTAGATTGAATCAAGGCAATCTTTTAGTGTTTTGCTTGCTTTTCTTTAATTTTTCTTATCTAAAAATCTTCCGACAATCCTTTTAAGCTACAAAATGGTTCCTCAAGGTAAAAATTCATTCAAGTTAGAGAGAAGGAAAAGAAACTGGTAGAAAGGTGGAGAATATTCTAAAAAAATGGTGAAAAATAGGTTTTGGCCTAAACTAAACCAATTGGGCCAAAATGTATCTAATACTCCAAAAAATTATTCTTAACCAGGAGTGAAAAATCAAAAATTATTTTAGCAAAAATTACATTTTCATTCTAACCTCTAATGACTAGTTTATTCACTAATTTACCAAAATATTCTTTTAAAATCATATTATTATATTCTTAAGATTTTAACACTTATACAATATAAAATATAACTTAAAATCATAAAATTTAATATTTAAGTATATATAAAGAAATACTACGTATCCTGTAACTTTATTTTATGTTAACTAAGTATGCATTTACTCAACATAATATTTTTATATGTATAAAATATCATAATATATCATAAATGTATATGTAATATATCTAAAAAGAATTTTAAAGATTAAATAAAAATATAAGTTCTATACTTGTTTTTCTTGATGTTAGGACACTTAAATTTAGTGTGTCTAAATCCTTTACACTCGTGACATTAAATCTCCTTATTACTTTCAAATTTTTTTTTTTCGTTTTTAGTAAGTTTTTGACTCTTATTAAAATCTTCCTTCATAAATCTAAAGAATTTTTTAAACTTTTTAATAAATAATTATATCTTCTCATTATCTAACAATTCATTACTAAATTCAATTTGAACCTTTTACTTAATAAACTTGAGTTTTAAAAATTTAAATTTTTTTGATGTAGGAAAACTTAACCCATAAATTTGAAGATAATCTATTTGTTTTTCTATTTTAACTAAATTTAGATCTTTATTTTCCTCTATAATGGTAATTTTAGGATGAAAATTTTCAAATAAATTTATAAAAACTTTTCTAATTACTCAACTTTTAGAAATGTTTTTACTTAAAATAAAACTCGAGTTTATTATATCATTTAATTTAGTATGAAACTCGTTAAATGTTTCATCATCTTTCATCCTACTCTCTTTAAATCTAGATGTTACTATTTAAAACTTAGAGTTCTTAATAGTTTTTATACCCTCATGAGTAGTTTCAAGAATATCACATATATTTTTATCAATCTCATACATGGATACTTTTTTGAACTCTTCATAAAAAATAGTCATAAAAATTACATTCATAATTTTACTGTTCTATTTGCACTTTAACTAACTCATCTCTAATTTATTGATTAAAATTTTTAGGACTAGTAACTCCATTAACTATGTCTATAGAAGGACTTCATGCTTTCAAACATGACATTCAAACTCCTTCATCCACAGACTGAAGACAAGTTTTCATCCTAACTTTATAATGTAGTTAATTAATCCATCAAAATAAGATGGAACAAACAATCTTTGAGCTTTATATTCCATCTAAATAAAACTTAGGATCAATGATTAAGTTTAAGCTCTCATACCAATTGAAAATTTTTTATGTTTAGACCTTAAAACATCTAAAGAAGGTGAAAGATGTTTATACAAAAAATTAAAATTTAAAACTAACAAATTAAAATATATTAAGATTTGCTATACTGTCTATGAATTAAAAAAATAAAGAAATCTCTAAGTAATCAACATAAGCTTAGCACAAATAAATTCTATAAATAATTAATATAATAATGAAAGTAAATAAGATACAATAATTTGTTATCAAAGAGAAACTTTATAAAAAATTTCTTCATAAGATAAAAACTTTCTAGGCTAATAATAAGAGGTACCAAAATATTTAACTAATAAAAGAAAAACTTACAAATAATTATTTCTTACAAGAACTCTTATAAGTGATCAACTTTAAATTATTCTCATTTTAAGAACTCTAAAATCTTTTTCCTTAATGAAATCTTTGAAGAATACATTTACAAGACTAGAACTTTTAGCCATCAACAATAATCAAAACTCTGAAAGTTTTGCAATTAAATTTGTAGAAAGAGAACTTAAAAAACTTTCAAGAGAAAATAATCATATTAATTTCACTCACAAGAAAAACAATGGATAATGTTTTGAAGAAATTCAGATGATAAAATTTCTACTCTGAAAGCTCTTAAAGAACATAAAATGATTATTCCTCAACGTTTAGTTAAACTTTGGAGTATTTATAGTTTTTTTCTGTTTTTTTTTTTTGAAATTACTGTTTATGATCATTGTTTACTATTCAAGTACTATTTGAGCACAACTTGAGCGCTATCCAAATTACACGATTACTCAAGTAAAAGTTAAACGGAGATTAAATTTTAAAGATTATTTGGCACTGTTCATCAATGTTCACTTATTATTGTTCATAATACTATTTACCTTACTTAAGTGAGTATCAAGAATAGGTCGAACACTAACTTTTTATTTTTCGATACTATTCATATACCATTCACATGTTACTATTTATGAGTATTATTTATCTGTACTGTTTATAATTAATATTTATCAAACTTAATCATTTTAATATAGAATGAACAAATATCAAATATAAACCTAACACGACTAAAATACTATATGTTTATTTTTGTTATTAATATATTCACACCATATCATAAAAAACTTTATTTAAAACTTGTATAGAAACTTATCAAGCAAATATAAAAGATTATTTGATCAATATAATTTCATAATTTATAAAAAGAATTATAATTTAAATTTATCAAAATTTTTTTGTATTATTTTAAAAACTGATTATTAAAACTTTAGTGTATAATTAATTATTTGAGAATTCAATATAAATATATAGTCTTGAACATACCTGTAATTACATTCCAATTCAATAATATTATTCACTTTCATGTCACATTAATTATGTATGTTGACCTTAGTATCACACAAGCTCATGTTTTGATGATAACAAAATACCTAAATGAAAAAGGAAGCATAAAATGGTCAAATTGAAGAATTAAAGACTAGCTTAAGACAATAATGATAAAATTTAATATTGCATGCTTTTGTGTGTGTGATTATGGTGATTACGTAAACTCATATATTTTGTATAGAAAAACATTTTGAATACTTGTATAATATTTTAAAAGATATACTTTTTGAAGTCTAAGATATGGATTTAATAGTATATTTCAAATTTCGAATATGGAACAATTTGTAAGATTTCGAGGATCAAATTATAAGTTTTTGAAAAACTTTGAAAATAGAACATATTAAGCAATCGGGGTGTTTAGTTCCTTAAACTTGCTAATCAATTTGTAGCAACTAGCTTACCAATTTGTAGCAACTAACCTTTTAGTTTCCTAAGCATGATTTTTGCCTTTTATTTTTAATGAATTGGTTGACTAATTTAAGGAAAAGGTTAACCATTTGCACACAAAATTTAATTTTTTTTTATGTGTTTAATGACTAATTTTTGAAAATAAGAATAAATATAAGACTTACATCTATTGAAAGTATTTTTAAACATTCTCTCAAGCATCGAAAACACTTACAAATATACTTTAAGTTTCAAAATTGTTGTTGAGCTTACAAATAGCTATAAACACATATTATACACATTGTTTATTCATGTGTATAAATTTTCCTATTAAAGAGATTCTTCAAGGTTTAATTTTTATTCATAATCATTTCTTTAAATACAAAAGAGAGTTAAGGAAGATTGTTGCGATATTGTAAAAGTTAATTGAGTATTTAAGTGAATCATTTGTAAGGTTGTGAGGAAAACCAAAATATTTCTTAATTGTATTTGAATGGTTTTAAGGTTAAAAAACTCAATCTAATGGAAAAGCATAAACTTGGAGCTTATGGAGTAGGTGTAGGACATTGATTTGTTGAATTACTATAAATCTTATGTTTGCTTTTCTTTTCTTTACTCTATTTTATATTAATAGCTATTGAATATTTTCTTGGGTTATCTTGTATTATGAGAATAATTTTTAAAATCCTCTTAGATTGCATACATAAATTTCAATTAATCCATGGCAACCCTAGGATATATTGAAGGATATTATACAACTAGACCCCATTTCTTTAATGGGAATGATTATGCTTATTGGAAGGCAAAGATGAAAATCATTCTACAAGCTACGAGTTATAAGCTTTAAAAAATTGTTAATTAAGGTCCTATTGCTCTAATAAAAGTTAATGAAAAAGGTCAAAGGGTACCTAGGCCTGACAGTGAATGAGATGAAGTAGATAAAATAAGTATCTAACAATTCTTTATGTGAAGAATTTTTAAGTGCATGGGCAATGAATTCAAGATAAGCATGACGGGAAAATTGAAATTCTTTATTGGCTTAATGCCAAGCAACTAGAAGATGGAATTTTCATCAACCAATCTAAGTACATTAAAAAATTACCTGAGAGATTTGGGATAGAAAACTCAAAAAGTGCCATAACTCCAATGAGCTCAACTCTCATGCTTAAAAAATATTAAAAATGTACCAATGTGGACATAAAGAAATATGAAGATATGATCGAATTCTTATTGTACTTAACCAAAAGTAGGCCGATATCATGTATAACATATGCTTATATGCTATATTTTAATATTGTCTTAAGGAATCACATTTAATTATCGTAAAAAAGATTTTCAAATACTTGATTGGGACAATTAACTTAGGATTATAGTATCTTAAATGCATATATTTTGATTTGACTAGCTATTTTGAAGCCAACTTTATCGATTACAGAATCAATAGAAAAAGAACTAACGGGACTTGCCATTTCCTAAAGCCTCATTAGTCTCATGGTTTAGTGAAAAACAAAACTTGGTTGCCATATCTACTATTGAGGTTGAATATATAACTATTGATAGTTGTTGCATTCAAACACTTTAGATGCAATATATATTTAGAGGTTATGGTTTTTTTCACTGATAATTTACCTATTATGTGTGATAACACAAGGGCTATTAATTTTTCAAAAAATTAAGTATACTATTTATTGGATAAACATATAAAAATTCAATACCATTTCTTTAGAGACCATGTTTAAAAGATATATTTTAATAGAATTTATCTTTAAAAATAAATAATTAGCTAATATCTTTATAAAACATTTGGTGAAGAGATTTTGCTTTTTAAGACAAGAACTTGAAATCTTACAAATATTATAATATCTATTACTTCTTAATCGGTATATGTGTCTTGAATGAATGATTATAGCCTAATAAGCAATAAATCATAATTTTTGCCAACAACATAAAGTATCCCGTGTTTTTCTAACACATATCAAATATATGATAAAAATAACAATCAAGGATGAATTTTTTACCTTATTAAGTTGATGAGTTTATGAAAAATAATCTTAAATTTATAAAACTCTAACAATCTATATCATCCAAGTTTAAGAAGGAGAAAGTTACAAATTTAAAGTGAGAGAGTTAGGTTTTTCAACTTTTTATTTTATGAAATTTGGTAAAATTAACCTTTATATACTAAGCCCTTTATTTATAATTACAAAATTAAGTTTTATTTTAATTTATATATAAATATGTACTGAGGACAAAATGATAATCATCTAATAATTATTATTTATTATAACTTGGTCCTCATACTTTTACATAATTACATTTACTTAATTATTAAGTAAATAATTAAGTAAAACTTCAAAAGCTAGATTGTAATTATCCAATAATTAATAATTTACATTTAAGCTCTTTAATTATCCATGTTATAAAAAATGGCATGAAATTTACATTAAATTACATGAAAAACTAAAATTATGAAAATTCTTTAAACACTTTAAATAAATATATATATATATATATATATATAAAACACATATATATAAATAAATATATATATATATTTCAACTGTAATATTATCACCAAAGTTGCTAGCCTTCCTTTAGATAATAGTTTTCCTCTCTGTTTTGAACTTATTGGTGTAATTATGTAGGTTTATTGTCGAGCAGTTTTAAACTTGTTTTGACTATTTTGAATATTACTCATTTTAAAAGTTTAATGATTATAGTTAATATTTAATAATATGTCATAACCCCTAAATTACAATAAATTAGTACTTTATCGAACCATATTTCATTCGCATATACTGTGTGGGTAAAATTCTTTCGTTATCCACTCCTAACAAATTTAAAGTTCATGCTGTATTAAAAATCCTATACCAATATAAATACGAATTATCGATTAATATGCACTGAATTTGTCGTTACGAACTTCTTTGTGTGATATTTAATTACTTTGATCAGAGATTTAATATTTTAGTCAGTTATCGATATTCATTTAGAAGCTCAAGTCCAGATCGAATAAAAGGAAACTCTGATCTTATATATATATATATATATATATATATATATATATCGAGCTAATGGATCCTGTCTTGATCGTCATTCATTTTTAAATATAAATAACATATAATTAAGCTGGCTTTATTATACAACACGTGATTAGTCCTATAATTGTATACCATATGAACCATATTCATCAACACCAGATTTGTTCATAATATCTCAAATTAAAGGATAACATCGTACACTAATATATTAGATGATAAATTATTAACTACATGCATTATTATGTGATTTATTATTGTATAATTATATTCAAAAAAATAATTTTTTAACTATTAATCCATACTAATGTCCTAATAATGTGACTTTCACATTATCAATACTAATATTATCTCATAATATTGATTAGAGATATTTAATATGTCTATTATGTGATATCATTGCCCATTCAATATCACTTCTATAGAGAACAGTTATAATAATTTTATTTAATAATTGAATAAATTATTCAAACAATTCAAAAATAAAATTTATTTATTTGCATAATTAAATAAAAGGAACAATTTATATTTGTGAATAAAGAATATTTTTTTATTAATAAATAATGTATATACAAGAAAAAATATCCTTAAAGCCAACAGTACGAATGACTTCTAGAACATATTTTAACATGTCTTACATGACTTGCACTTGATTCTTATGTAAATACATAGTTTAAATGTGAATTATCTTATTTGTTCTCCATATCCTTGAATATGTGTCTTAAAATTATTTAAATTTATGCGTCATTAAATTTACATACTTGATTCATTATATAATGTTCGAAATAGCTAAGAAAAGAAATTAAATTGATTATGATTAAAATTTTTTTTCATTCGAGCCAAACGTTAATGTTCTAAGATCAAAGATTGAAGAGATTAAAGGCCTCGTAATTTGACTTTTAAGCATTTTAGTTAGAGTAATTAGACTTCACTAGATAAATGTTTTGGATTTGGATTTGAAAATGGGTAATTGGAAAGGGAAATCGGCTAATAGGTCATGTAAATTGAGAAAATGGTTGACTAATTAATAAGAACTTACTGATTAGTAGAAGAAATGGAGAAATTAGCCGATCGATTGATGCTAACTAGCTGACTAGTAGTAGCTTTACAAGATGATTAGTCGATTACAAGGATTCGACCAACTGGTTGCTAAGGACCGATTGACCAATTGACTAATTGGCTGGGCTTTTTAACTTTCCTTTTGCCTCCCCTATTTTGGTTCTTTAATCTATTCTTCTTATCAAAGCACCTTCCTTTTCTCTTCCAAAATCATTCCATTTCATAGTCTATTTTCTCATCAATTCATCATCTAAATACTTTTTTACTATCTTTACTTATTTTTTTAACTAATCTAACTCATGTTTTTGTGTTTAAATCAAGTTTTCTTCTTTTAAACCATAAACCTAACACATTCTTAGATTTAAAATTATTTCATTATAAGTCAATATTTATCAAAATTAAAGCTCTCAAATACTTTTCCACTATAAGGCTTTACTCCATTAAGTGCTTAAAACAAATAAAAAAAAAATCTAATTTGGTGTTCATCTTCCTTACGTGGCTGAATTTTGAAATTTTCTTGATTGGTGATTTTTGTTTTGTTACATCTTATATCATGACTAGTTCATCAAGGAATAGAAGAATAAAGGATTAATACAAGTATTAATTGTGATAGGCTTAATGCACTTTTTAGAATTTCAAATAATGGAGACAAATTTTATGGTAAAATGAGATTTGTGGATAGCTTGAACTTGCTGCATAAAGACATTTGTAGGATTATTGGTGCTAGATTATGATTCAAATAAGGTGTATACAGTAGAGAATTTAGAACTCTTTATAAGAAGGTTCTTACTCACATTGTTGCAATAGCTTTTTTAGTCAAAAGTGGGACATACGAGAGATATTTGGAATATAAAAAATTTTTTAGTTTAGACAATATTATCTAATCATCCTATAAGATTGAGTTATGTCATAATTCAATATTTAGCTAGGACTTCAAGCCATGCTACGATAACTTTACATTTTAGCCAAATCCTTACGTTTATCTTTAAAAGTTTTGTCTTCTTTTTGATGGTAAGGAGACTATAAAGATCTTACATAGGAATTTCTTTACCTTTATAATAATTATTTAAATGAGTTTTAGGTAAAATCATGATGTTGAGTGGGTTAAGAAAGGTGTTACTATTTCTTTGATACAGAAATCCATCTAAACTTCTTCAACTGATGAGCAACTACCAAGAACTATAGAGGGATTTTCTATGAAAATCTTGCAAGCACAATTATCTCTCTTACAAGAGGTGCTCATGTTTGCAAAATGATATAGTGACCAATTTCACTAAAATGAAAAGCCAAATAGATGGAATGCAAAGTGATATTGCTTAAATTCTATAATATCAATTTGGACCATTTATTTCTTGATTATTAGAGACACATTTTTTTTTTCTTATGCATCTTCTCATGCTACATTCCACTTTTAATTTATGTTTGAAGTAGCATTTTATCTTTGTTTTATTGTTATTTCATGTTATGGCTTGCTCTTTGAACTTTGTATTTTGAACTTTGCCTTTTTATGGTTCTAATGCTTATTTTTTTGAACTTTGTATTTATGTTATGTTAATGTTATTTTGATACTTAACATCATTAATACATTGCATGACTAATTGATGCTTAAGATCTTTTATGCCTCATTTTTATATTCCTTTTAATAATGCTAAAGGAGAAGACATAAATATATATATATATATATAATATGAAAAATTATTTATTTGTATGTATATAGAGAGAGATGTATATGTTGATGATTGTAGATATATAAGTGCTTATCTTCTTTTGTATTGTGCTTGTAATATTTTTTATGGGGGCGTTTCATTCAAATTCAAAGGGAGAGCTTTTTCATTTTTTTATTCAACAAATTCCTAGATTGTTTAATTATTTTGTCATAATAAAAAAGAATGAGATTGTTGACCTTAATGTCACACAAATTTATATTTTGATGATAACAAAATACACAAATGAAAAAGATCAAGAGTTTATATTAAAGAATCAAAGACAAACTTAGGACAACAAAGGTAAAATTTAATATTGTATGCTTGTAATTATTATTGTAGCAGTCATGTAAACTTATATATTTTGAATAAAAATATACTTTGAATACTTACAAAATATTCCAAGAAATATACTTTCGAAAACTAAGATATGAATTTAATAACATATTTCAAAGTTGGAATAAGGATCAATTTATAAGATTTTGAAGACTAAATTGCAAACTTTTGAAAAACTTTGAAAATAGAACATATTAAGCAACTAACCTCTTAAATTGCGTGGGCATGTTTTTTGTCTTTTATTTTTAATGAATCAATTGACTGGTTCAAAGAAAAAGTCAATTGTTCACACACAAAATTTGATTTTTTGTGTGTCTAACGACTAGTTTTTTAACTTTAACTATTATAAGTCTTACATATATTGAAAATGATTTTGAAAGTTCTCTCAAGTATCCTAAGCACTTGCGAGCATACTTTAAGTTTTGAAATCATTATTGAGTTTATAAATTATCATAAACATATCTATTATATTCCTTATTAATTTGTATATCTTAAAATTACTGTTGAGATTCTTCGAGGTGTGATTTTTATTTATAATCATTTTTTTGAACACATAAAAGAGTTAAGAAGAATTGTTGTATTTTTGTAAAAGTGAGTTGAGTGATTGAGTGAATCACTTATAAAGTTTAATCTCCCTCAATTATATTTGAGTGTTTTAAAGGTTGGAATGCTCATTCTAGTAGAAAAACACAAACTTGGAGCTTGTAAATTGGATGTAGGCTGTTGAGTTGCTGGACTACTATAAATCTTGTATTTGTTTCTTTTTCCCTTGCTTTATTTAATATTAATTATTATTGAATATTTTCTTAAGCTATCTTGTGTTTAGAAAATAATTTTAAAAACCCAATTCATCTTTCTCTTGGGTTGCATATACAAATTTCAACATGCATATACATTTATTAAAATCTCAAATGGATCGATAGATAAAAATTCTAATTGTATTGCAACTTCAAAATCAATATAATTTTTTTAAAAAATAAATACTAGCAAAATAGATAAAATAGTATAGTAGATATAAATTATTGTTCAAATTTATGTTATAATATAAACTAATGTGATAATATAATATTATAATCATATATATTATGTTTTTATGCGAGTAAAAGAAAAATAAATTATATAAAATATATAATAATAATATAACTTTATATGTTAGTTTGTATGAAATAATTTGTATGAAAATTTGTATTACTAATATTATTTAAATAGCTGTCCTCTAAATTGTAGGGGCACTTTATTTATTTATTTATTGTCATAATTTTTAATTCACTAAATTTAATTATTATAAGTAAGTTGGTATTTTTTTTCCAACTTAATGAGATTTTGAAGACATTTTTATTTTAAGTTAAAAAGAGTAACATTTTTTAAAAATTATTCTGGCTAAATCTAAAAAGTTTGAATTTTGTATATATTTACAAAATCCATTTAAAATAAGTTGATGCATTTTATCCTTATATTGTTAAAATTTTGAAAAAAAATTAAGAGTATTTTGAGTAAACAAATTTATAAAAATAAAAATATTTTCAATCTATGCTGGCATTTGTGAGTTTATGTAATTTTATTTATTTATTTATTTATTATTATAATAAAAGACACAAATAAATTTATTTAATTTGATTATTTTACACTAATTAAGTTAATAAATATTTAATTTTTTTAAAAGTATCAAATTGATCAAATCTTATTTTTTGGTGCCATAATAAAAATATAATCTATTTATTAAATGTATCTAATTATGTCAAATAATTTTTTGTCACTTGATTAATAAATGAGTTATATTTATATTTAATTTTTTTATATAATTAATAAATATGTGGAATTAATATTAACTTAATATTTTATTATAGTTTATATTAATACGGCACAGCATGACACCATAAAACGAACTGTTATCCCTATTTTGAGCGGACATATAATTCATATTAATACCACATAAAATATTGTGGATACAATTTTAAAAGAAAAAAAAAATACAACAACCCACCAAACTTCATAACTGGAGGGCTCAATTTAAAACCCCGTATTTTGAGCAACAGCTCGGTGACACGTGTGGTTCCTTAATCTTTAGTCCTTAATGACGACTGACGGGGAATAACAAAGGGTCGGTGGCCTTTGAGGACAGGGGCGGTTTGGCAATTCAAGGTCTGTGCCCACCATTGCCCAGAGACGGCGCGGAGCCTCTTTCATTCTCTGTATTCTGCCAATTTCTAATTAGAATGTCTCAAGTGTAATCATGGATGCAGAATCTAAACGTCCTAATAGAATTATAAAAAGGTGTCTTACTTCCCAATGGTGGCTAAGAAAGCAAAGTGGAGGACCAATTCAAAAAGTGTCAACTTTCTGGACATAATCAAGGGAACATCACGGTTCTCGTTGGTCTGATATCCGGAAAACTCGGTTCCGAATTTGACATGGCCCCAAGCAAGGATGCAGTGAAGTATTTTAGTGTTGGGGCGATGACTCGTATCTTTCGCAAATTGGTGGGCGGATTTTGAGATTGTGACATGGTGTTGTCGCAAAGCATTTAATTTTTGTTTTCTTGGTCGGAAAATACATTACATCTGAAGAACTCATAAATTACATATTTAACCCTTCCTTCTCACTTGAGCGATTCAAATTCCCCAAATTTCTTACAATTTTTTTTTTATTATTATTGTTGACTGAAATTATTATAAATATTTTAAATATAAGCAAATGATTTGTATAAGATAATTAAAATAAATTAAATAATTTTTTTAGTATATAAATATTTTATTTATTGAATTAAGGGAGCATGTATAAAATTGTCCATGTCTCGTTATTTAGTCAATTTTGAGCAAAAGGTGCCTGCCACAAGACCAACCGAAATCTTTGATGCCAACCAACAAACACTACACGTTATAAACTAATAAGTTTGTTTAATTTAAAATATTTTGCTTTTTTAATATTGATAAAGTCCAGCTTAATTATATTCAGTCAATGACATACGAGCTTTAATTAGAGATAGAGATAGAGTTAATACATTATATTATTCATTGAATAATAATTCCTTTCCTCCAATTTTTTTTAATTTTCCACAAAATAACAATAACGAGAATGGCAGATCCCGTAAATAACACCAAGACGCTGCCCAAATACAAAATATTCCCTTATTCTCGGTCTAATGTCGGGTTCAGTTAAAATAAAAGATGCTTGTGGCTGCCACGAACGTCCAACAAGTCTTCTCTCTCTCTTTTTCCTTTTAGTTTGGACCCCAGCTGAGCTGACCAGTAAGAACTTAAAGAGAGAGCAAGCTTTAACGTTACTTTTCGTATGTAAACTTCACATCTCATTTTCTAGAGAAAGAAATACCAAGACCCCAACCAAAACTGCTGAAAGCTTTCGTAAACTCATTTCTCGTAACCAAAAAAAAAAAAAAAAGGCTTTTGTTTTCTTCCTCATTATCGTTTTGTTTTCAGTTCCAAAAACTTCATCCCGCTTTTTTATTTTTTGTTATTTTCTTGTCAAAATTCGTCATTGAAACAATTCAAAGTTAAACAGTCTTGTTCTTTCCGATCTCACTCACTGAGTTCGTTTTTTTCTAAACTTTTTCATTCCTCTTCGATGAGTTAGAGGAGAAGATCGCTGCTGCACGCAATCATCATGGTAATTTTCCAGATTGATTGATTGATTGGTTGATTTTCTTTTTAATTTGATTGGTTATGAGTTGCTACTTTTGTTCCCAGTTGTTTAGAATATAATATTGAACTTTGATGATTGTTTTATTTTAGTTAGAAATTCTGATGTGATTGATGATGTGTTGAGCATTGTTGAATTTTCATGTTTAGAACAAATTGGGGAAGCAAGACTTGTAAATTATTTGTATATTGTGCATTACATTGTCGAGAAAACATAATAATTCTTTAAATGCAATATTCACGCTTGGATGCTGACCCATTTTGTCGACAGTTAAGGAATCCTGTTATTATTTTTGTTGTATTAGAATTATGTCTTATCGATGACGAGTCACAACGTTTTATTATTATTATTTTTAATTTGACCATGTTTGAATTAGATGATTTTTAGTAGAAAATTAGAGTCATTTGAAAATTTTAGATTGGGACATTGTTTACTTAAGAAAGGACTACGACTTCGTGACAAAGTAAAGAAACTAGATCTTTTAGTTTGGTCTTAAAGTTAATGCGATAACAACAAATGTAACAAATTTAAGTTCATGTTTTTATTTCATAAGACTGTTCATAGACGGTGTTAGTATTTTCTCTCTGTGATTATTTCTAGCTTTAGCCAAGGTTATAGCTGTGCGGTTGGCTGTCAAGTCAAATGGATCAAATAGAGGTTGAGGATGTCATCGTAATGGCTGCAAAAATGTTGCTATGCCATTCAGTTTTCCAATATAATTTTTATTGCCTTAGGAGAGAGCTTAATGCTTGTGACTTCTTCTCTTGGCTAACTAACATGCATGTTATGCTACTAAACTGACTGTCATTGACTATTTATGATCCTATAAACGACTCTAGCCATAATCATTATTTTAAAATTTCTATGGAACCTCTCCAACAGTTGTTTACCATAGAAGTTCATTAATCTATGATACCTTTTGAATCTTTTCGACATGGGTTGGTGCTAATTACAGCATTATTCCTGGTGGAACCTGTTATAAGTTGGAAATAAGAAGTTGACGCTTTTTGATGCTTCCATTGAATATGTTTCTCTGTATATTTGGTCAAGTAACTTAAGTTTTCTTGCATGCTTAAACTTACATCCTCTCAAAATATTTTTCAATTAATCATTCTTCTTTTTACAGGCTGCACCAGTTAACATTATTGTTGGTTCCCATGTATGGGTTGTAGATCCAGTGCTGGCATGGGTTGATGGAGAAGTTTTTAAAATCAGCGGAGAAGAAGTTCATGTTCATACTACAAATGGGAAAACAGTGAGTTAATCCTACCAGCCTGGCTTATTCTGCTGTTTAGCTTTTTAGTATCTTTTGTTCCATGTAGATTGCAAACAAAATCTCTTTGTATTTATCAATAGCTATGTTCTACTTAGGATACAAATTAAATTTCTATGGAATGCATCCACATCTTTTGATCAACGTTTCACTTTATTTGAATTGTAAAATTATAACTTATTAGTCTTAGGTGAAAATGGCCATGTAATATTGGCATGGTCAGTAACTTTCAGTTGTAAATCTTGTTTGAAGTTTGCTTCTTCAGTTCATTGTCATTTCAAAGTTGAAGTTTGATGTTTAAATGAATTTTCAACTTTTCTTCTTAATCATCCGTGTTGTCATAATTTAAAAGTGTCATGAGTCACTCTGACTGGAAATCTCTGGCAGGTCATTGCAAATATTTTGAGAGTGTTTCCAAAAGACACTGAAGCACCTCCTGGTGGTGTAGATGACATGACAAAGCTTTCCTATTTGCATGAACCTGGAGTTCTGCACAACTTGGCTACCAGATATGAACTTAATGAAATCTATGTAAGATATGTTTTCAGTTTTCTCTTTCACAATTTCACTTGCTCACCTAGAATTTGATTCATGAGATTTGTAGATACAATGAGAATCTTTTGTATTCCTACACACTGAAGTACTATTTAATATAATTCACAGACATACACTGGGAATATTCTGATCGCCATAAACCCATTTCAAAGATTACCACATTTGTATGATACTCACATGATGGAACAATACAAAGGAGCTCAGTTTGGAGAGCTAAGTCCTCATGTTTTTGCTGTAGCAGATGTTGCATATAGGTAAATTCCATCTCCATTTCACATCACAGTTTTTCTAGTCTGCATTCTTAGATATCATTACTTACATTACAGGGCAATGATCACTGAGGGAAAGAGCAACTCAATCCTGGTTAGTGGAGAAAGTGGTGCTGGAAAGACTGAGACAACAAAGATGCTCATGAGATATCTTGCTTACCTTGGTGGTCGATCTGGGGTAGAAGGACGGACGGTTGAACAACAAGTTCTGGAAGTAAGATGAAGCTACCTTTCTTTTGTTTAGCTGTCTTTCTTGCATACTTTCTTCAGTCTTGGTTGTATATCCTCTGATTTTAACAGGGTGGAGACATTTGTTAGAGCTGATGTTTCTGATTATTAATCTTACAGTCAAATCCGGTTCTTGAAGCTTTTGGAAATGCCAAAACTGTCAGAAACAACAACTCAAGGTGAGTTTGTGTTTCCTGTGGGATTTGTCAAGTGCCAGTTCTATAACTCTATGGTCTTATTTTAGTTTTTCCTTTTTGTCCATCCTGCCGTTAAATGTAGTCGATTTGGTAAATTTGTTGAACTCCAATTTGATAAGAATGGGAGGATATCTGGGGCAGCTGTAAGAACTTATTTACTTGAAAGGTCTCGTGTCTGCCAAATTTCAGATCCTGAAAGAAATTATCATTGCTTTTACCTTCTTTGTGCAGCACCGGCTGAGGTAATGATCATATATATAGTTATAGTTATAGTTTCATGTCAATCCATGTGCAAAATTTAGGACTGTGTGTCTTGTAGTATAAGCCATATGATTCTTTTCCCTCTAAATTTCCAGGTCAGAGAAAAGCTCAAGTTAGGAGAACCTAAATCATTCCATTATTTAAATCAATCCAATTGCTATGTACTGGATGGAGTAGATGATTCCCAGGAATATCTTGCAACCAGAAGGGCCATGGATATTGTTGGAATCTGTGAGGAAGAACAGGTTAGCGTTTCTGTAAAAATCAAGAATTAAAATTTTCTTGCTGTTACATGCAGATTCTGATGATGAATAATCTTTTTCAGGATGCAATTTTTAGGGTTATAGCATCAATTCTGCATCTAGGAAACATTGAATTTGGCAAGGGAGAGGAAGCTGACTCTTCTGTCATCAAGGATGAGAAATCTAGGTTCCATCTTAGCATGACAGCTGAACTTCTCAAGTATGATCTATATGTTCCTTTTTTTTGTGCGGGATGATTTTCCTGATCATCTTCCAATTATTTGTTGGATTTAATTGCCTTCTATTAATCTATGTTGTACTATAGGTGTGATGCCAGGAGTTTGGAAGATGCACTGATAAAGCGTGTGATGGTAACACCAGAAGAGGTCATTACAAGAACACTTGATCCTGTTGCCGCGATGGGTAGTAGGGATGCCTTGGCTAAAACCATATATTCTCGCTTGTTTGATTGGTAGGGGACTTCCTTGGCACTGTGGATTTTGTGTGATGTGTCCTCTTTGTAAACATAATTATTGGAAAAGGTTAAATCATTAAGGCACATGAAGAAAAGTAAAATTTTAGTTTGATCCAATTAATTCATATCTTTGATCATGTGTTTTTCTGTATTTGAGGTTTTAATGAGTCTTTTTTTATATGTTTCATTTGACATTCATAGGCTTGTGGATAAAATTAACTCTTCTATTGGGCAAGATCCAAACTCAAAAACACTAATTGGAGTCCTTGATATATATGGATTTGAAAGTTTCAAGTTCAATAGGTAAGAAATTAATTTCATTTGTATCTTTAATAATATGTACTGCAGCTGACAGGTTTCCATGTTTTATAGTTTTGAACAGTTCTGTATCAATTTTACAAATGAAAAGCTGCAACAACATTTCAATCAGGTTTGGAAACTTTTGGCACAGATCTTCCCTTGTATTGTGATTCTATTTGTGGTCTATTAATTTGGATGTATTGTAATTTTATTTGCAGCATGTCTTCAAGATGGAACAGGAAGAATATACAAAAGAAGAAATCAATTGGAGCTACATAGAATTTGTTGATAACCAAGATGTGTTGGATTTGATTGAGAAGGTATTATCTTTTCTGTGTTGTTTTTAATTTATATCATTTATACATAACAAAGCACAATGTATGCTTGAAAGAATATCTTCAATTTTGATACATCAATTCAGGTAATTATGATTGACTTATACAACTTTTGCAGAAACCTGGAGGAATCATAGCACTTCTTGATGAAGCCTGGTATGCAGCACTTGTTTAATTTCATTGATCTGTTTCCTTTTAAGTTTTATGGAGCTTGAGTATTGGTCTTTGTTATTCATCTTAAAAGTTATGTGTGCATCTGTGTGATATATACTGATGTAATAATGAATAATAGAAAACTGTATACATTGTTAGTGTCTTAGTGTAAAATTTTTCTTTTGATTGCCTCATTTCTATTTCCTTGCTTCTGACAGTATGTTTCCTAAATCCACGCATGAAACATTTGCTCAGAAGTTGTACCAGACATTCAAAAACAACAAGCGGTTTATTAAACCTAAGCTATCTCGTACTAGTTTTACCATATCTCACTATGCAGGGGAGGTAAACCCATTATGCCTGTCTCATATTTTTATATTATTTTTCATTTCCCTGTGATGTAGCATTTGTTGATATGTTCATTCAATTTGTAATTTTCAGGTAACTTATCTGGCTGATCTATTCCTTGACAAAAACAAAGATTATGTAGTGGCAGAACATCAGGATCTGTTGACTGCCTCAAAGTGCCCTTTTGTGGTAGGTCTCTTTCCTCCACTTCCAGATGAATCATCAAAATCATCTAAATTTTCTTCCATTGGATCGCGCTTTAAGGTATGAAAGGTTTACTTGGCTCCTGAATTCCCTTCATCGATGAAATGTAATTTGTTTTGTTGTTAACTTCTTTTGCTAAGATTTTGTTCCAAATAGTTGTTCCAATTGTCACAAAGACATGCACTCTTTGCTGTATGATTGACCAAGTCCAAGGAAGTATTTACCGCAGTAAAATATTTATTATTCTGGTTTGTGGTGGCCTGCTTGGTAATGGGTTTGTGGATGGTTGATTTGTGTTGGGAACAGTTGTGACTGGCTTGTTTGGGTCTCAGTCACACTTGATGTCGATAGAAACCACGTGGATGTATGTTGGGCTTCTGGAGAGACAGTAGTTTAAGATTATTTCATCATATTGTTGTAGCATTAAAATTGAATGGGGATAATTCGTATTCTTTCCCTTTTTTTTTTTTGCTTTTCTATGTTGTCAATTTTATTCTAATATCACTGCAGAATGCATGGTGTCAGTGGACTGATAGTTCATTCCTCAAAAGTAAAGAAATATGGTGGTAAAGGGGATGAAATGCTATTTAATTATCCAGAACTGAGTAATTTTCCTCAGTTAGTTGTTGTGGGAGAAAAAGTGACTCAGCTCTCATGGTGCTACTTTAAATTGATGACACCCTAAATTCTGAGATTTTGTGATTCTTTATAATTTTCCTGTATAATTGTGCATAAATATTGTTGTGTGGTGGTGCCATCATGTAAATGCATTTATAAGTGTGAATAAATTAACTAATATGCAGCTATTGGCCTTATCTGATCAACTTGCGGTGATAGTTTTGTCTTCTAATGAGTGAGATGTGTTTTCAAAACTGCAGCTACAACTTCAATCTCTAATGGAGACCCTGAATTCAACAGAACCTCACTACATCAGATGTGTGAAGCCAAACAATGTCCTCAAGCCTGCAATATTTGAGAAGACCAACATAATTCAGCAATTACGATGTGGAGTGAGTATAGTCTGTCTGCATTCTTTGTTTGTTTAGTGTTTTTTAATTTGCAAAAGTTAACTTCCACCTTTTTATGAACCCTAAAATTTTGATAATCTTTATCTGTTTTTCTTTCACTTTTAGGGTGTTCTTGAGGCAATAAGGATCAGCTGTGCTGGATATCCTACAAGACGAAAATTCTATGAGTTTCTTCACCGTTTTGGTGTTCTTGCTCCAGAAGTTCTAGAAGGAAAGTAAGTTATGTATTCTTTTGTTTTCGAGTGGATAGAGCTTCCAGAATTAATATAAATTTATGTTTTTAATTGGCAATTTAGTTGTCTAGCGTATAAATTAATGTAACATCACCTTAGTATTCTTCTTTCTGTCCTATTCCTAGTTTATTTTTTTATTTTCTTTTTCTCTCCTCCCTGTATTGCATGATTGTTATTTCATCAGATGATATTTCTTGCACAGCTATGATGAGAAGGTTGCTTGCCAAAAGATTCTGGATAAAATGGGATTGCAAGGTTATCAGGTAACTTAGGCATCTCTTTGTAAGTTATCATCCTCATCATGGATATGGGAACTTCAGTGGGGCATGCTTGAGAAGCATAGGCTTAAACCTCAACTGGAATATTTGTAGAATACTGATTCCTGTTCCACTGATGCCTTAGGAGGCTGAGGGGAATTTGTTTTATTTAAGTATTCTGTTGATACAATTGGCTATATACTGATTAATTCATTTGACTTGACTTGTGTCTGATTGCCTATGCTACACTTTACTTGTGCTGTCAAATGTGTGCACTCAGCAAGCATTCTTGCCGGGACAGAAATGGGGCCACAGGGAGTGACTTATTAAAACCCACTTTTCCCACTTAGCTTTTCTAGTGTAGTAATAAAGGCTTCTTTTAAGTAGGGTAGTTGATGGAAATTTTGCCAAGTCCTTTTAGTGGCCTGTAAAAAATGAGGTTAAACCAAAAGCATGCACTTTATACTCTTGGCCAGGTATTCGAAGGTGAGGAGACTAAGACCCAACCCTTTCCTGAACCTATGCTAATTGGCACTATAGGCTGCTATTGTCCTGCAGGGTGATAGGCATCTAGTTTCCTTGCGAATGGTTGGCTGGGATGGGAACTCAACTGGCATGAGCCATTGCAATTTATAATATTCCTTGTTCAGCAGATTGACTGGAGATTTTAGGTTTAATTTCAATGATGAGCTAGCTAGTACTTGCACCATCTGTGAAATTTTTTGTAGTCTATCATTTTTATTTGTTTTGTTAATCATTGGCCTAGGAAGCTGAGATTTCGTGATGTGTTTAACCAATGAGGTTTGATTTCTGATGGCTTGCTCTGTTTAAAATGATTGGCATTTCAGATGGGAAAGACAAAAGTGTTCCTAAGAGCTGGCCAGATGGCTGAGCTGGATGCAAGAAGAGCACAGGTGCTAGGCAATGCAGCCAGAATCATCCAAATGCAGATTCGTACCTACATTGCACGGAAGGAGTTCATTGCACTGCGCAAAGCTGCTATTGTGTTGCAATCTTATTGGCGAGGTATCTTTTTAAGTTGTCAAACAATGCTTGCTAATTTGTTGTCTTATTTATAGGATTATTCATCTTTGATTTGAATAAAAAGACTGTTATTATTCCAGTGATAAATTGTATGTCTTATGATGTTTCCACCATAATATTATTTAAAAGGAGCAGAAGCAGAGTGATGTTGTTACAAATTAGTAATAGCCCTTGTGACATGAAACTTGTGTCATTTGGCTCATCAAAATGGGATATTGGTGTAACCTTATCTTTTATCTCCCACTGTGATTAGGTATATTGGCTTGCAAACTGTATGAGCAGTTGCGCCAGGAAGCAGCTGCTATAAAGATTCAGAAGAATTTCCGTAGATACAGTGCCAGGACATCCTACTTAACAGTGAGGTCATCTGCGATCACATTGCAGACAGGGTTAAGAGCAATGGTGGCTCACAATGAATTTAGATTCAGAAAGCAAACAAAGGCTGCAATTATGATTGAGGTCTCATTGCCCTCCTCTTCCAATTTTATTGTCTTGGAGTTTAAAAACAGAAGCAACTTGATCTTTAGATGCAAGTTGCAATTTTAGTTGCTATGGTGACTGGAAGCAGCTAATTCATAAAAATTTCCTCAGAAATGGTTTCTTAGTGACGTTAATTGTTGGTCATTTTCAGGCTTATCTGCGTCGCCACATAGCATATTCTTATTATAAGAATCTTAAGAAGGCTGCACTATTTACCCAGTGTGGTTGGAGACAAAGGGTTGCTCGAAGAGAGCTTAGAAAGCTCAAAATGGTTGGATGACTCTCCTTGTGTTTTTATTTTAGACAACTTTTGTAATCTTCTTGCTTTTATGTATAATAGAAATGAAGTCAGGTGGTAACTGTTTCTGTAATTCACTTAGGCTGCAAGAGAAACAGGGGCCCTTAAAGAAGCCAAAGACAAACTAGAAAAGCGTGTGGAAGAACTTACTTGGAGATTGCAGTTTGAGAAACAACTGAGGGTAATTTTATTTTTGTTTTATTAAATATGTTAAGTCTGGTATATTTTGATGTCAAACTGCATCGTGGTATATTTATACATTATCTGATTTTGTTTTAATTTGCATTACAGACTAATTTAGAAGAGGAAAAGGCCCAAGAAATTGCCAAGTTACAGGATGCTTTGCATGCAATGCAACTTCAAGTAGAAGAAGCAAATTCCAGAGCCCTGAAAGAACAAGAGGCAGCTAGGAAAGCTATTGAAGAGGCACCTCCAATGATTAAAGAAACTCCTGTTATAGTTCAAGACACAGAAAAGATCGAGACATTAACAGCTGAGCTGGAGAGCTTGAAGGTGTGGACTCTAACATGGATGATCATGGCTGTTAAGTTACCACTTGATAGAAAAATTCTAGCTTTTAGTTAAGGGTTCAAACAGTGGTATTAAGCTCTTAACAGAATCCTCATGTTGAAGACCAAATTTATCAGAAGGCTTGTTACATGGACTAAGCCCAAACACAAGCAAATGCTATTTACATATGCTAATGCATAGAAATACAAATTTAACCAAGCTAGGGATTTGCTTGCAAGAATTCTCGGTCAAAACTTGCTCTTGTACGGTATTAAGTTTCAACTTAATTTAAAAGCTTAAGCTTATATGTAATGCCCAAAAGGTAATATTATGCCCTAGCATTGATGTATATCTTTCCCACATATGGTTTCAAGTAATAGAAATTTAACCTAAACAACTAAAATTTCATAATTGCTTCATTTAGCAATCATGTTTCCCTGCTGCTTGCGCCACC
>CP135556.1:7716555-7974456 GCA_032402905.1 Khaya senegalensis | reverse complement strand
TTTTTAAAGTAATTTTTAAAATATAATCATTCTAAATAATTTATCATTTATTTATTAAATAGTAAATTTTAATTATTTTGTAATTGATTTATTTACCAACTAACTAATATTCTACTGATGAGATATCATTTAACATGAAAAAAGTAATAAAGAATCACTTATGAATTATTTATAAATTTTATTTATATAAATTAATATGTAAATATTATATTTTTTATTTTTAAAATAAAAACTAAATTGATTATATAAAATAATATTATTTGCAAAGAAAAATATTTTGGATTATTGAAAAGCAGACGCGGAATCCGGGAGATGAGCATTTGTAATGTTCATCTCCGTAGCCATGCAAAACCAATCCAAGCCGTCGAATTAATACAATGAGATTGAGCTCCATCACATGTTGCCCCGCAAGCAGGACGATATCGCTGGCCCATGCTATTCCGGTCTTCAAGGTGACTAAGAAAAGAAATAAGCAAATATTTATGAATAATGAATAACGAAAAATAAATGTTGCATGCAGCATTTATAAAAGAAAAGGGAAAGGCTAAATATGACAGAATTTCATATATAGAAAAGAGAAATTTTTAAATTTTATGAAGATAAATTATGTATATTTTATTAGATATATTTTTTTGAGAAGAGGGTAATAACTCAATCCGTAACAAGTGCTATTAAAATTAAACCTATTCCAATTTTAATATTTCAGCTAAGTACTTATTCGTACTAAACACGTTTATGAAAAATTTATAAGTTTTGAGGTAAAGTAAGACGAGTATACAAAGAGTCCAATTATTACAAAAACGTCACAAGATTAGGTAAGAGAGAATGTGACAATATCTCAATCAAGCACAAACGAGTATGGAACACGTCCATGAAGAGTCCAAAAGTCTCGAGATAAACTAGAACGAGCTTACAAGAAGTCCTACTATCACAAAGGCATTACAAAATTGGGTGGGGGAGAATGTAACAAAATCTCACAATGAATACTGAATGCATTCATGAAGAGTTTATAAGTATCAAGGTAGAACAAAACATGCACACAAGGAGCCCCACTGTTATGAAAGAGTCATAAGATTGGGTGGAGGAGAATATAACAATGTCTCAGCCAAGCACCTACACATACCAAACATGTCCATGAAGAGTCTATAAGTCCGAACGCATCCATAAATGGCCTATAAGTCTCGAGGTAGAGTAAGAGGGATATATAGGAAACTCCACTGTCATAAGAGTATTATAAGATTGTGTGAAGAAGAACGTGATAGAATCCCACATTAAATAAAAAAGTTCTTGAAAAAATGTCAAAATCCTATATTGAATAAAAAAGAAAAATTCTTAGACTTTATAAGGATGCAATAGAACGAGCATGTAGGGAGTCTCACTATTACAAAAGCATCACAAGATTGAGTAGGAAGAATGTGATATAATTTCACATTGAATAAAAAAATAAAATTTTTAGAGAATGTAATAAAATTCCATGTTGAATAGGGAAAAATATGATAGAATATCACATTAAATAAAAAAAATTCTTGGAGAATGTGACAGAATCATTAATTAAATAGAAAATAAAAATTTTTGAATTTTATAAAAATGAGTTCTATATACCTTATTAAACATATCTTCTGAAAATAAAATAATGACACAGCCAATGACATAAGGCTAAGGATTGCTATGCTTTTGGAAATTTAATAAAAGTTCTCACATTTTGCAATTGACACAAATAACACCATTTACATAACATAATCATCTTCAATTTCTATTCAACGTTTGGTTGCAATATATTCGATATAAAGTATATCTAATTTTTTTTCAAATCTTATATTGATCATTTTAAATCTTATATTTATATTTTAAATTTATTATATTATATATTTTAAAATTTATATTATTTATGTTATTTATTTTAAATTTTATATCAATTTTTAAAATTTTTTATTTTATATTTTAAATTTTATATTAATAGATATAAGATATATGAAATGTTTCGCAGCCAAGTCCTTCAATTTAATACTCTACTTCTTTACAAATATTATTTTACTTCTCTTTGGCTTTTTGGCCTTGGATTCTTGATCATGTGTCTATGGGCTATTTATTTTATAATTTAATTGTGAAATTAAATTATTATATACAACATTAATTTAATGCTTCTTAACTTATAAAACAAAAATGTAATAGAAACACTACTTGATTTGATTGTGTTGTGATATTATTTTCTTTATTTGGCTTAAGCAAGCTAGCTTGTTGCATAGATTTCTTTTTATTTTAGTACATATACAAATGGTAACAGTTTTTAAATAATTACAAAAGTTTATGAATACTACTAATAAATAATTAGTATGTGATTTCTGAAAATTTAAAACCTGATTTCCTCCATAAATTCTTTTCTACAACATTTATGAGCTTAGAAAAGCTTTTTTTATAAGTATTTGCAGTGAACTAAGATTTCAATATTCATAAAGTTAAAAATTAAAAGTTTAACTAAAATGGCTTGCAAATGTGATGATAAAGGTCATGAATGGAGAATTCATTCAAGTCTAACATGAGACAAGGTCTCATTTCAAATGAATATATACAATTCTATCAATAGTTGCGCAAGGGTGTCTGAAAATTATAAAACTACATCAACATGGATTGTTGTCCAATTTTTTCACTCATGCAAGGTAAATATTGATATCAATATCAAGGTCATTGCTAATAAATTAAAAACAATGTATACAATTCTTGCAACCCCACAAGACTTTTGCAATTGGCAAAATTTTTTATAGTTTGAGGCTCTATGAGGACCCATCCCTAACAAGAATTAATTCATGTTAATTTATGGAGAATGAGATGGGAAATGAAGATAAATTAATCTTCAATTTACTAATGGGATGAGAATTGTTTTAGTCCTCTCCATTATGCTTCTACCCCATTTCCCATTAAAATACAATATAATTATTTTATAATTTATGAATTAAAGTTGATATTTTTAAGTGTAATTTTATATTATACTTTTTAAAATTTATATTATAATTAAATATAATTAATAATAAAAAAATTGTGTGGTTAATAAATATTGTAAAAATAAAATATATAAATAAAGTTTTAAAAGAACCTAAACTTATTAATTTCTAAACTAACTATCATTTTCTCCTTCATGACCTTTACACTTTTCCAAATCAATAATTTTAAATCAATTAAAGGTTTTGACTATCAAAATATGAAATAACACTTTTTAGATTTCTCCTCTAGTTCCCTTCAATTTTTGCAAGTTAAATTTCTCTCAAATCCTTTAAATTTCAAATTTCATAAGTCAAATTTTCATTGTTAAAATCAAAGCAAAGTCAAGTGCTTTAAACTTTGCACAAGGTTCCTTTTCATTTTTGTTTCCCTTTGTCATTACCATAAATTGAATTCCAAATTAAAAATTAATTTTTAGATTCGGTTGATTTTCTTTCAATTATCACAAAATTAAGAATAAATTTATATTATAATTTTATTTACTTGAATACCTTTAAATTATTACTATCAACTTATGTTCAATACTTTTAATTTTATCTTGTTCATAAAATATTATAATATCACATATATTGATTTGTTTGTAATACCACTAGTAATAAGTATGTTAAATTAGAGTTAACATATGTTACATAAAATTTTTGACTTTGATATATTGACTTGGTGGAAAGTAAATAGGTCCAAATATCCTACTTTGCATTTATTACAAGAGATATTTTAGCAATTACTATTTTTAATGTTGCATCTAGATATGCTTTCAGTACTATGGAAGATTTATAAATCCACATCATAGTAGATTAATTCAAAGATATTGAAGGTTTTGATGTGTGTTCAAGATTAATTATGGGTTGAAATTAAAAGTATAGAATTATTAATTACACATTTAATTAAATTTAATTCATTCAATATTAACAAACTATATTTTTTGTGAGTTTGTTTTTATCATTAAGTTCAGGCTCAAGATCAGGTTTTTTTTACAAAAACTAAATACCATACGTGTTGTGAAGATACAAATGAAATAAATTTAAAATGTTATCTTAATTTTAATTATTTATAACTATTTATAAAATATCATCTTAATTATTTTAGTAATAAATTAATTTTTTTTTTTGATATAATAAGAGTGAAGTATCAATGTTATATGCTTTTGATAAATGAAATTAAAGAAGACAAAGAAGTTAATGACATTAAAATTTGAGACATTAATTATCTTATTATTTTATCATAGATGTTAATTATTGAATAATATTGCATGATTATTTTGATTTTTATTTAAAAATATTATTTCAGTATCTTATAATGATTATTTTTATTTAAAATAATATTATAATATATTTATGATATTTTTAAAAATTAATAAAATTATTATATTACTAAAATTAATTTATAAAATAATAAAAAATAAAAAATTTGTATGAGATATGTAACTCGTTTTTTATATGGGAATTCTCCATTCCTGCCCCATTAAATTTATTGGGGAATAAGGTGGCGAATAGGGGTTAAAATGCAAAACATGGTGGGGAATAGAGTATGCCTCCCCGTCTCCACCCCGAACAATTGCCACCCCAAAATTCTAACTAGCTAGAAATAATGCTTAGAGCTATTAAATGTAATAATGCAAGCAATTATATTACAAGATAAAGAGGTATACAACTGCCATTGATCACATAAATTATAATTTTTAATTTACATTCAAATTGAATGCCTTTTAAGAGGGGATAATTCAAGTTTTAAAAGATTCTTAATCAATGCACAAAGGATAGGATTCATGTAATTGTGTAGACAAGTGGTAAGTATTGATGGACATCACTTAAGATAGTCACATTAAAAAATGTAATTGACTGTAGTTAAGAATAGAGGTGTTTATCAAATCGGTTTTATTACACCTTAAATTAGGGTAAGTAATTGTTAAGTTTGAAAAGTTAAATTCTAATTTAAGTGCATTAAAATTCTAAAAAAAGGTTAAAAGATCAAAAAAATACTCAAAGGTCTTAAAATATATTTAAAAATAATAATAAAAATAAATTCAATAAAATTTCACAGAAATATGTGAACTTTTACTATATTTTAAAAATAAATAATTTAAATTCTAATGATTCATATAAATCATACATCATTATATAATTAGAAGTCTGATAGTTTAAATACAAGTCAATAAGAACGTACTAACTAACTAACAACTAAAAACCCATTTGTTTTATTTCTTAGTATCCTAGCATATTACTTACATCTCAATATTCACAACACGCTAAAAATATTGCTAAAGAGAAAAAGTAAAACCATAGTACTTAGTAGGGATTTACTTCACTTATCTAATCTGATTTTGCTCAAAAGGTTGCATAGTTAATTTAAAAATAAGCACCATTAGTTTAATTTAAATCAATCAATACAAAATACACTTAGGAAGCGCATGAATATTCATTTACCACTCCTATCCCACTTAACTTTCACTTACTTATACATCTTAAAGGCCTACTATAGATTATATGCTATAACTATAAAAATATAATATATATATATATATATATATAAAAGATTACATATTGACCCAAGGTTATATCACCAATATAATCATATATAAGTAATATAAAATATTTATTTAAAATTTAGGCAGCATAACAATAAGAAAATAATAAAACCTATCATGAATACTATTTATCAAAATCATATATTTTATATATTTTCATATTATAGAAACAATACTCAGATAAAATATTTAAATTAATATAAGTTTAGCACGCCATAATTATAAAACGTACTATCTAAACATTTTATTATAAAAAAATACATAATTAATTTTAAATAATTTAAATTTAATGTCAAGTTATAATTGATGTATATTCAATTTATATTTTTTTTTAAAAATAAACAACTAAGTGATGGAATCATTATCTCAATCAACACAATTTACATGATAGCAATGACAACTCGAAATTTGGTAATTTGAGCAATAGGTTTTCACAGGACTTTTAGTTTTTGATGTTTTGAATCCAATTGTGTGATTTATTTATCCATTCGATGCACCGTTTGCTAGAAATCTATCTAAAAAATCACAGTTCAAGCTACATTTTTAGAAAAAATTTTGTGAATTTTGGGTTCAAACTTTCTAATGATTTTATAATACCCATTGAGATGAGTTCACCGATATACTAAATTTTTTGATAGGAGATCAATATTGGTCGAAAATTTGAGTTAAAGATTTTTGAAACTTTAAACAAAATTTGTTAACTTGTCAAAAGTTAAATTGAGGTGAGATTTGCGACGGTGAAAAGATAACGTCTAGAAGAGTGATTGAAAGTCGGAAAGAAATTTATAGGAGAAGTGATCAGAAAGTAAAGAGAAAGAAAGAGGTGGGGTTAAGCTAAAAATACTAAGGTATTTATAGAAAAAATTTACAAAAAATTATAAAATAATTCTAAACATTTCTAAAATTATACTTGAACTATAAATATAAAAAAAAATCATATAATTTTGTCTAAAGTTTCTTATAAATTTAGTCCCATCGAAAATCACTAAATATTCACATATTTTATAATATACATGTATTTACTTAGTATTTTTTTCAAAGCATTATAGGTTTTGGTCTGTGAATCAGATCGATCTAATCTGTCAAAAATTAGAATGAAACTGGCCTAGGTAAATAGTAACCCAAAATTGGCAAATTTCGGGTTAGTCTTTCAAATTGTGTCAGTTTAAGAAAATTTGAACTAGAAGCCCAACCTTTAATAGACTTGGAGCCATTCGAGTCCTTTTTTTTTTTTATGTGAATCAATGGGACAAGTCAATTCAACTCGTCAGTTCCAAAAAAGAAAAAGAAAAAGATAAGTTGGGGTGAAGGGTTGTGGCTACTACAACTTGCAAGTTTGCAGGTTTCAAAAAAAACTTGGAAGGGAGAGGTTTGGCCGTTGCAAGCTTGCAAGGAATTCCTGCAAACTTGCAGGCAAAACGTTGCAATTTGGCAACAATCCATAACCTCCCCTTCTATAAATTCTCATCCGCTAATTTATTTTTTTCACTTTCTTAATTTCTCTTGACTCAATTTTCTTCGTAGCAACACAATCCTTATAAGCAATTAATTGTTCTCTTTCTAAATTTTAAATATTTATTCTAATTTTAATTATTTAAAAATTTTAGTGAAAACAAACAGTAAACACTACAATTTCTTGTCAGCTTGAGGTTAGCAATTGTATTAGTATATTTAATTTAATATTTAATTTTATTATTAATTTTTAAATTTTAATTAGTATTTAATTTAGTTATTAATTTTAAATTTTTTTAGTATTTAATTTTAGAAATTGTTTTAGTAATTTAGTTAGAATTTAATTTTAGTTAGTATTTAATTTTCTTATTAATTTTTAACTTTCTTTAGTATTTAATTTAGTTAGTATTTATTTTGCGTTCTTATTTAATTTTAGTTAGTATTTAATTTTGTTATTAATTTTTGAATTACTTTAATATTTAATTTAGTTAATATTTATTTTGTGTTAATATTTAATTTTTAAATTTTAGTTAAGTTTTAATTTTGTTATTAATTTTTAAATTACTTTAATATTTAATTTAGTTTGTATTTATTTTTTGTTAGTATTTAATTTTGGTAATTTTAATTAGTATTTAATTTTATTTTAATTTTAGCTAATATTTAATTTTGAAAATAATTTTTAAAATGACACACCATTCATCTTAAGAATCACATCACTTATTTTATAATTTAAATTATTCTGTACCTTTATTTAAACAATATGAAAATGTACAGGATGAATAACCTTCTAATATAAACTCAACATAATCTACCATAGTTACTAGTAGCCAGAGTAGGCAACCTAAATTTGAAATTTGGTAGATTTTTGAAAAAAAAATTTTGAATTTGAAAAGACAAGATGTAAAATTTGTGGTGAAATGTACATACACGTAAAAGGTGATGGCTTAAGCGCACTTAGAAGACATATAAATAAAAAAACATGTAGGACATTTAGAAAATTTACAACGACAACCTCAAGTTAAAATAATGAGTAGGATGATAAGCAGTAATTTTCATTTTAGATTATTAATTATTTACATAAAGTGAATCCCTTCATTTTATAAAGATGTTACAATAGCATCAACTCGCATTTTTTAAAATTTCTAAGACAATAATATTGATGAGATAAAACAAACTTTAGTTGCCATTTTTTAATTTAGTAACTACACATTTTCATTAATATGTGACAATTGAAAAGGTATCAATAATTTGCATTATATTTGTGTTACTTGTCGTTAGATTCATGACAATTAGTAGTTAAATAAAGGAATTATAGAATTTAATTTTTTTGTATTTTCACATAATGTAAAGGATATTGCAAAGGCAATTACGTCCGTTACATGGGATTTTAGGATTAGAATTTTTTTTTTTTGCATTTAATTCGATAATACATGTAATGAGAATGCTGCAAATTCTATTCTAAATAATGAAATGAAACTATTTTTAAAAGGCAAGTTCTTTCACAATAGATGTTCTTACTAAATATTGAATTATTATGTGTAGGATAATTATAAAACAATAAAACCTATAATTACCACAATCAAAACTGTAGTGCTGCATTTGAAAATGGCTCCTGCAAGATATTAACAATTTAAAAAATTGTACCGCCAACAAGAGTTGAGGCTAAAAAAATTAATTCTAGACGAGTCAAATCGGTGGAACTCCACTTATGATATAATTAAAAGTGTTTTGTCTTACCATGTTTCAATAATAAAATTTTAGAATAATAATATCATAGGTCATGAAATAACAAATAAATAATTTGAAACTGTAAATATCATTTTAAATTTTTTATAAACATTTAAAGAAACAACCAAACTTTTTATTAGGTTAATACTATCCAAGAATGCATCATATGATTTTAACATTACGTAGCATTGCTTATGATTTTAAAAAATACATAGAACATCCTACATTTGTTGCAATAATGTCTATTATGGTTGAAAAATTTTAAAAGTATTCTAATGAGATGCCTTTTTTATATTACATTACACTATATTTAGATCCACGTATCAAAATTTCTAGCTATGAAACCCTTATCGAACAATTTTATACTTTCTTAGATTTAAATGATTCTGACAATTTATTTTATGAAATTCTAACACATATTTAAGAATGTAAGGAAAGTTTATCCTTAACTCTTTTTAATATTTATCAATTGTACGAGTTTGAATTTTTTATAGGTATTTCAACATCTATTGATCATGAAGGCTCTTCTTCCTCTTCTTCAATAGTGGTTGGAATCCATACATTATCGTCAAAGAACAAGAACAACACCATCGTCATGTAATGAGTTCTCATACTACATACAAGGTTTACTAGTTGAAAATGAAGTAAATTTCAATATCTTAAATGGGTAGAAGGCAAATCGCAAAACTTATCCTATTTTAAAAGGAATAGTGTGAGACTTTCTAACACCTTCAATGTCTACAACTTTATCAGAAAGTGCATTTAGTTTGAGTGGACGAATGTTGAACTTTTGTAGAAGTAGGATGGTCTCAGAAGTTTTAAAGATGCGAATGTGCTTTAAGGATTGGGTTAATGAAAAAAAAAGGACAACAACTACAATATTAATCATTTTCTATAGTTGACTTTAATAATGAATAGGATGAGGGAAAGGAAGAGGAAAAGGAAGAATGACGACTCCTAACCAATAGGTAATTAGAATTTAAAGTTAGATTTTATAATATTTAATGAAATAAGCCCAACGTCCCCCTCGTTGTAATATTTTATTTAATTAATTAATTTTTTTTTCTATTTATTACTAAAAAATAAGACTGAATGTAAAAAAAAAATGAAGTTAAGGTTAAAATGCCCTTCTTATTGTAATTTTTTATTTAATTAATAAAAAATACTACTACGAGATGATTTTTTTATTTTTTTTATTAATTTAAAAATAATTTTTTTAATTTCAATTTAAAAAATTTCATAAACTGTATGAACTAACTCGAATCTGCCAATCCATATTTTAGTTCTAATTTAATCATATAAGCCGATTTGATTTAAAATTTTTAGGATCGTGACCAAGCTCAGACCAAATTGTAATAGTAACTAGTATGGTTTGGATCATGGTTTCACAATTCCTAAGCCCGGACTGAATTGGCCTAAACCTACCAATTCAATCCTCATTAGACACCATTAGTTGAGAATGAAAATTAGTATTCTTATAGATATTATTTTGAAAATTTTTTATGAGCAAGTTGGGATAAACAAGGTTAAAAGACTTTTTTTATGATTGATAAGCGAAAAGGAGTATTGAAAGCACAAGATGTGCATTTACCTTCATTGATAAAATATATTGTTGCAAGGGTATACATAAAAATTTCAAACAAAAATTTCTAATACAATACTTAAAAACTTGTTTTAAAGTACTTATGTGTGAAATCTATACCTAAAACCCTATAGATAATTTAGTTTTCTCATACTTAGATTGTATTTTTATGTATATACATGTTTCATAATTAGTTGACATATTATTGAGACTTATTAATTATTTTTATAAGTATGAAATTTTTATTTATTTATTTATATATTTATTGAATATGAAAGTTAGTATTTTAAAAATTTTTATAAAACAAATATTTTGAAAATATTAAAATTTTATTTTATTTATTTATTTTATTGAGAGAATGTAAATGTAGAAAAAAAAAAGGTCAAAAGTTTTGTGTAATTAAAAAATGAGAGTTTGAATGATATTTTTTTTATAATTTTATAAAACTCATTTTTTCTTCTTTTACCATTACCCAAATATACCTATTTCATTTCATCTTCTTCTTCCGTCTTTCTTTCTCCTTTCTCTCTAAAATTTTATCATTTTTAAACCGTGGTTCTGATGAAAACAACTTTACAAAATTTTTTCATTTTTATCACTTACATAGAGTTTGGGTATGTATTTTCTAACCTCTAATTCTATCAATTTTAGTTTTAATTGAGAATTTATAATGTTTATGTAAATTAGGCATTTTTGCATTTTTCATGTTCTTGTTTTATTTTTCTAAATTGTTCTTGTATTTATTCATGATTTAAGTAAAAGTTAATTTAGCAAGAATTATGAATATGTGATTCATATTTTGTTAAACTTAGAGAATTAAATCCCTTAGTTATTGTGAAGACTTTTTGATATTTTACTTTATAAAGAAACATAATTTTCTTTCATAGAAGAAACTGTGCTAGTTGAAAGAAGTTCAACAACATTAAAGTGAGAAGGCCTTGCGAAATAAATTCACCTAAAAGATTCAACACGATAAAGACAACAACTAAAAAAAGTCCTTAATTTGTATAAGTTTATTGGTGTTTGTAACATATAATATCTACTAGTTTAGTTATTAAAATTGTAACAAACTCAATCCTTGGGCACATGAAATTTAAAGAAAGAAAAGTTAATTATTGTAATCTTGTATATAAAGTTGAACTCATTGTATTTGTTCTTATAATTGCATATTTCATTAATTAAGTTTTCGTTTACATAGATATTTTTTCCTCTTATTTCTTGTTGATTTTCTTAGCTACCAAATAACTCATTTTTTTAGTTTCTGAATTCTAAGTTCATATCAAAGCTATGGCTAATACAAATCTTGCCTTTACAAATCTACCAACATAAGCATTATTCTCTTTTATTATTCCTATCAAAGTTGATGAAACAAATTATCTTACCTAAAAAGAACAAGTGCTCTCTTCAATCCATGGTGATGGATTAGAAAATCAAATCAATAAAGTGATAACTAATTTAAAAAATTTTTACTTAGAGAAAATCAGAATAATCGAGTTGAAAATTCAAAATTTGTCATGTGGAGAAGACAAGATCAATTGCTACTTGGATAATTACTCTATTTAATAAATGAATTTGTTCTTAGCTTAGTGATTGGAAGCAAAACTACTTTAAAGTTTAGATAACCTTGGAGAAATAATTTAAATCACAATCTAAAGCAAAAACACTATAGCTAAGACTTTAATTACAATCAATAAAGAAAGATTCACTTTCATATTTTTAATATTTTTTGAAGATGAAAACCTCGATAGATTATCTTGATGCAACTAAAAAATCCTATCTTAAATGATGATTTTATTCTATATCTACTTATTAGACTTGATTCAGAATATGATTTATTGTGGGTAACATAATTAGAAGAAAATGATGTTCTAAATGTTCATGAAGTATGTTATGTTTGATGATACATGAAAGTAAATTTGAATAATATAATTTATTTTGAGTAGTTGATGTGCATGGATACTTTGTAACAAATTATTCACAAGCAAAACAATTTTAGGAGAAATGAGATGGTAAAATGAACTATAATCAAGACTATGGTTTTCTTAGTTATGATTTTGTTGAAAGTGGGAGGGAAAAGATGAATATGTTAGAAGAATAAATCAAGATAGTAGATTTAATTAAAGAGGTCGTGAAAGGCTAATATATCAAATTTGTTTCAAACTTGGACACTTAGTTGCAATATGCTATCATTGATTCAATAAGGAATATGAACCTAAATAGTAATTTTAACATGGTTATTAATAAGTAGCTTAAAAAAATCAAGCTGCTGCATATGGACAAGGATAAAGCTTAAATTGAAGTAACAAAGCAAAACGTATATGGTGAACACTAAAAGTGCAACTAATGATTTCACAAGTAATGACAAATTGATTATTGAAAATAGCAATGGTTTAAAAATTACACATATTAGAAATGCTTCTTTTATCGTCAAAAATAAAATTAACCAATATGCATATCCAAAAATTTACCTTAAAAACATACTTTTAATCTAATTAGTATTTTAAGACTGGCTAGTGATAATAATGTTGAGTTTATGATGTATTTTGTCTTATCAAGGACAAAAAGAATCAAACATACCATGAGAGGTGTGGCATTGAAGGACTTATATAGGCTATTGCTTGGACATTCATTAGATTCTTCCATCCCTAGTATAAAGTCTTTAGTTCCTAAATCTATATTGTCTTTTCTTATACTAGCTTCTTAGTTCAATTCAATTTTTGTTATATTCAATTCAAATGCCTTTTATACTAAATACATGTTGCTTGCATCCTTTGTTAGGACTGTATCTATTGAAACATCATTAGGTTTCACGTAGGTGGTTTGGGCATTTTAGTGATCATATGTTGCAAAATATATTAAAGAATTGTAAAATGTGTACTCAAATATCATTAAGTTTTGATTGTCAATATTACAAAATTGATAAGCTTCATTTTCTTAGTTCAAATATCGAAGCTATTGCTCTTTTGGACATTATGTATTCTAATCTTTAAGGACTATCATATGTTGTTTTCATATTATAGTATAGATATTTTATAAGTTGAACATTTGCATATACCATGTAATGCTAGTCTTTTCTTTAAAAGTCAAATCTAAAGCCTTATCCACTTTCTTTTGTTTAAGTTTCAAGTTAAGAAATAGTTTTTCACATCTATCAAAACCATGTATTCAGATAGTGATGATGAGTTTATTGCTTTTATTCTTGTCTACATGCTCATCACTAAAATAGTTTTGTTGGAAAGAAAGCACAAACATGTAATTATTTTAGGTCTTGCACTTTTTTCTCAAGCTCTTTTGCCCTTAAAAATTTGGTATGACTCGTTGCATATAGTTTCATATCTTGTAAATAGATTGCTTATTGAAGTTCTAGGCTTCTCTCTTTGAAACGTTGTATGGTTATAAAGCTAACTACATTCTTGAAAATTTTTAGAAGTGTTTGTTTTCCTTATCTAAGATGCTATAGTAAACAAAAATTCAACTTTTACTCATTCAAGTGTATCTTTTTGGGGTAATATTCTATTTCTTAAAGATTACAAAAGCCTTCATTATTATGATAAAATCTATATTTCTAAACACGTGGTTTTCAATAAAAATGAATTCCTTTATCATCTCAATTCTTGTTCATAACATTCTTTTTTTTAGTTTATTTCATCTTTTGTACTAAAAGCCATTTACTATGTCCAAGCAACTTCTCTCAACATGCTCTCTCTTTGGTAGTAAGTAGTGATACAAATTATCCTTCTACTTCCTTTTTTTTATTCTATTACCCTTAGTTTCAAATGTTGCCACTTAAACTTCATCATTACCTAGCCAAGCTAATAATCACTCTATAAAAACTCTAGTAAAAAATGGAAGTGTTTCAATCAAAAGCCATTATGAATAGTTAATTATGTTTTAAATAATAACCACATAATACTATTAAGGCTTTAAAGGGTCCAAATAAAAAATTTGCTGTATAAGATGAATATAATTTTCTTTTAAATAACAACACAAGGGTTTTGATGCCTTTCTCAATTGATTGTATTCTTATTTGTAATGAGTATTTATTGTAAAAAGGAATATAGACGAATCTCTTTTAAAGTTTAAAGTACAATTGGTTACCAAAGCCTTTCATCAAGTCCCTAGTATTAATTATACTGGGATGTTCAACTCAATTGTTAAAGATTGCACAATCAAAGTTATACTCAATTTAATTGTTACAAAATATTATAATATCATAAAACTAGATATTTATAATGTATTTTTGAATGGAGAAGCGTTCGAGATAATATATATGGTATGTCTTAAAGTTTTTGTGGATTTAAAATTTTTCAAGTATGCAAATTCACTAAGGTACTTTAGGTTCTTAAGCAAGTTTCAAGAACTTGGTATGACAAGTTGAAAGACTATTTGTTGGTGTAGGGATTTACCAATTCAAGACCTTACTCTTCTCTCTTATTCAAGCAATCCTTATCTTCTTTATTATTAATTTTAGTTTGTGTAGATGACATTCTTATTACTAGTTTTCATTATCAACTTACTGAATCCTCCATTAACAAGCTTTGTTTTGAATTAGTTTTCAAAGAGTTGAGAACTTTCAACTATTTCTTAGGCATTGAAATCACTAATCCATCTTCAAGTACGTATTTGCAGCAAGCTAAATGCACTTAAGATTTGTTACTTTGAGCAAATATGTCTTCATGCAAAAGATATGGTATTCTCATGAATTCAAGTATGAAATTCTTCAAACATGATGGTAATCCTTTTCTTAATTTAACATTGTATAGAAGTCTTGTTGGGATTTTACAATATGTCACACTCACACTCCTTAAGATTGCTTTTGCCATTAATAAACTCAGACAATTACTTTCCTATCATTTTGTGTGAAACTGGCAAGCTTGTAAAAGGTGCACAAGTGTTTGCAGGTTATTTCTACTCTTGGTCTTCAATTCATCTCATTTAGTAGGTTTGAACTTGTAATATAAAAGTATTGGCTAAGGCTGTGACATAGCTACTAGAATAAGTGTGGAAGCTTACCATGTGTGTCTTGCTGATAATTTGATTTCTTGGGCATTTACAAAGCAACAAGTGGCGGTAACTTGTTCAAGTACTAAATTAGAATATCAAGCTCTTACTTAAGTTGCTTATGAACTTGCTTGAATTCATTTTCTATTGTTTGCTCTCTTTGGCACCACCGTCTTTTTATGTTGTTTGGTGTGATATTGTTAATATTGTTAGCCTTGCTCAACAATCTATTTTTCACTCTTGTACAAGTCATATTAAATTAGATATTCATTTTGTGTGAGACAAGGTCATTAACAAAGAACTTGATGTTAGATATGTTTCCAATATTAGACAAATAGTTGACATTTTTATGAAACCTTTCTTCAGTTTAATTTCTTTCGTACCAAACTCAATATTCTACTTGGACCTTTGAGTTTGAGAGGGGATATAAAAGATATAAGTGGTTGCCATTGACATTCATGAAAAGATATTTGAAGGATGAATTGCAAAGGTGGAGCAATACAACTACCAATAAACTGGTTAATAACAAGATTGCTTAGTCATTAAGTTAGACTTTAGTTTGGTTATTAGAATTGTAACAAACTCAATCCTCGAGCACATGAGATTCATGAAAGAGAAGTTAGTAGTTGTAATCTTGTATATAAAGCAAAGCTTATTATATTAATTTTTAGATTTTTATATTTCGTAAATAAAATTATTGTTTGCAGAGAGATATTATTTCCTCTATTTTCTTATTGATTTTTCTTGTTGCCAAGCATCTCATTTCTTTAATTTTCAAATTCTAAGCCTATGAACATGATATTTTGGGATGATAAAATGTATGAGATGTTAGTAGACAACAAAGACAACTATGTAACAAATTTGATCGTAAAATAATGTGACTACGAAAATTGATAGATATCAAGCTTGCCTTGTGAGCATGTCGTTTGTTGCTTTTTCAACACGAGGGTAGGGGCGGAAAATTATGTCCATTCTTCTCTTGGAAAGGATCATGTCAAGGAACAATTTAAAAGAGATACTAGAAAACCCAAAAACGAAGGAAGAAGAAGAAGGAAAAGTAAACAAAACAAGGAAAAGAAAATGAAAAGAAATTATTGCTCAGTAAGATGCACATAAGTAACCAACCAATAAAGTATAATAATAAGAGATCGTGTAGTAAATCCAAAGGGAAAAATAGGAAAAACATAATTAGGAAACTTTTTTTTTTTAATTTATAAAGAGTTAATAATTTGTTTATTGAAATAGAATCTATCTTAACTTACATAGCACCGTTAATAAAGGTTTCCTATGAAAATGACAACCCTAATGCAAGTTCTTGTGGCTCACACTTGGACGCCACAATTGAAAGAAAACTTGGTATCGTTTATATTTTAGGTTTTTATTTTATTTTTATTGATGCATGCAGGTCAACTCACTCAGGCGTGAAAGAATGCATTTGTGGCTGCTATGCTACTCCAATATTACTATATTGGAGAAAAAATTACATGACATAAATATGTTAGGGCTGCATTTATTGTCGAAGTAGTTTAAGTTCAACCAACATTAATTTTTGATTTTTAATTTAGTTTATCATAAAATAACAATAACAAAAAAACACTTTTCAATTAAATTAGATTATAATAGATTAGATTTGCCAAACACTTTTCATTAAACTCTAGCCAATCAACTAGTTTGTACCTAATTTTACACATTAACCAATCATATAATTTTACTAGTATTCAAAGAATAAAGAAAAAACAAAAAGCATCTTTATTCTAAATTTGTCTAAGCTTGTTCTACCAAAATATTTGGATTGCATTCCCAGCCTCAAGTAAGCGTTTTGTATTAAGTAATTTCTTTAAAAATAATTCGGGTTTAATGATATTTTTTTAATAAAAAATTTTAAAGCTGTGCTTAGTGAAATAATTTTTTTTTTATTATTCATGTTGTACATTTTAAATTTGTTTCTCAAATTTACCATATGAAGCAATGTGACATTCATTGAATGTTTGATAAAAATTTAAAATACATAGCATTACTCTTTCTTTTATTAGCATACTATTATGATCACTATGCTCTTAGATGTAAATATGGTAATTTGAGTCATAATACTAATTTTAATACAAATAATAGGTTTGAAGAGAAAAAATGACATAAATAATAAATTAGGTTAAATTTGTGTTACTTATTTAATAGATAAATTATATAAAGTTTTTAAAATTTTGATTTTCTAATTCGTTTAATATATAATTAATTCAATGAATAATTGTGTGGTATCCTAATTAATTTATGACACTAATCCATTTAAGACATATTTAAAAATTTTATATTCAAATTAAATTAACTATATCTATATATAATTATGTTAAATGATCGATTGTGTGAAATTATATTATATTTACTTATGATACAATACACTATCTTATTGAAATGTGTTTAATAGTATCACGAAATAAATATATTATATTTACTAATTATGTTTAATAGATTAATATGTTGTCACACAAATAGGTGGAATTTGGTTTGGATTCAGTTATACTCACCTGAGAAACGTACATAACATATTAACACGAGCTACCGTTACTGTTTGTAGTCATACCTTTGATGTTAAATAAGTTCGCACGGGACGCATGGAATAATTTGGTTGGCGCCTCATTTTTAATATTGCGAAGAGATGGGTGGACCATTCTTAAAAATTTATAATATAAATTAAAAAATAAAAAATTAAATAAAAATAAATGAATTAAAATTTTAATTATAAAAAATAAATAAATTAAAAATATATTTATTTTTAATTAATTAATTTAAAATTAAGGGAAAAAATAAGAGAATTTTATTTGAAACTTAAAAGAAAAGAGGCATCCCTCGGAATGTAAAGTTGAGCGGAAGGAGTGGCTGTTTCGTTGCCTTGAGACTTGGAGCTTCTCTAGCTCACGTGATTCTCAAAGAAGGGAATATCCTCCAACCCCCAGCCCAGCCCAGCCCAACCCAACCCAAACATTTGTAAAGAAAAGTAGTACGATGCCGATAGTCGAAGCGTTTATTCTCTTTAGCGAAGTGACAGCAGCCAAACCTATCCTTGATTGTCACTTCAACTAAACTTTTTATTTTTTTTTTTATTATTATTATTATTATTGGCTACTGGAAAATAACACACAGAGAACAGAAAAACCTCTTATTTTGTTTTAATTTAATTTTGCATGTAATATTTTTATATTACTATTCTTTATTCATGTTGATTGATTTTAACTTTTTAGATAAATTGAGATTTGGATCCTTCTTTTTTCAATATTTTCTCCGTTAAATAGTTGAATTTTATTAATGTTTATTGAAATGGCTTCAGATACCCTCTTGTGCTTTTAAATACTGCAATGTCATGATAAAAATTTTTAATATTTTTAGATGACTGAGTTATAATAGTGCAGTAAAATTATTTATTTTATTTTTATAGTTATAATATTAAAATTAAATTAATTTTATTATTATAAAAAAATATAATTTTAATTATAATTATAAAAATTATTATTTTAATTTAATTATTCAACGTGTAAAGATATAAAAGTAAAGTAAATACTAAATTAATAATTATATAATATAGTATTTCAAATCCATTCTATAAAATTGACAAAAGAGATTAGATATAGTTTAAAAAATTAGTACATGATATTTATGCTGTATTAGGAATATGCAATGGTAACAACTTCAAAAAAATAAATTTTTTTATCCCAAACAACTTTTAAAAATATTTTATTCTATATTTTCTTTTTTTTTTTTTTTATGTAACATAATATATATATTTTTTATAATCTTCACTTTTAAAAATTAACACTGAAAATAAAAAATAATAAAAATTTAATATTTTATTTTTATTAATTTTTTTAATTTTTTAATAAATAAAAATTAGCCAAGATACAAAAGAAAGAATAGGAGAGATTTTAAACCCTTAATAAAAATATTTTGTGAATGAAAAAGAAATTCACTTTGGGGACTCATATATGCAAATCTTGTGTAAACCATTATTATTATTATTATTATTATTAAAGCTTAGAAGAAGAAGAAGAAGAAGAAGAAGAAGAAAAAAAAAAAAAGAAAAAAAACGTAATTTTTTTTTTTTTTTTTTTATAAAAAATATACGTCTTTGAAAATAAACATAATATTTTAAGGACATGTTTATTTGAAGTGTAAAGAAAGTATGATGACTTGCATAAATGATAATATATTTTAATATTTTTTTTAATAACTTTTAAAATTAATTTACTAAAATACCTATTTTTATCAATAAAATAGTTTAAATATCATTTTAATTATTATGTAGTTATGTTGTCATTTAAAATTCCATCTTTATGTTAAATTAATATTTTTAAAATAAATAAGTCAAACATATAAATATATATATATATATATTTATGTTTAATTTAATTGCGTAATTTTAAAGTCCGGAAGTTGAAGCGAGGAAATACACAACATTTCCCAACAGATAAGGGGGAACACCGAAAAATACCATATATGAAATAGATATAATAATGTATGTGTAAATGTCAATACTATTCAGAAATTAGTAGTTGGTTTTGAAAGTTTGTTTGCAAAGGGGCAGGCAGCTTCAGTGCCAATTGAATTCAGAGATAGACAGACAGACAGACAGACGAAACCGCGTCTCAGACGCCGTGACTCTTGCTGTAAGAAACCTGCCCTCTTTCTTTCTTTCTTCATTTCTTTCGTTATTATTTTAAGATCGCAAGAGAGGCGATGTCTCTGATCCAATAACTTTGTATTTCTCGTCAAGTCCCGCTAGCTACTTTCAAATATTCTGATCAATTTTTTTTTTTTCCCAATTTTCTTTTCTTTCGTGTTTAGAAGCATAAACGAGAATTACCCTTTGAATCCAAATTCTTTAATTTTTATATTTATTTATCTTCTTAAGAAGATTTCATCCTGGGTCCTGTTTAATCTGATTGTAAATTATATTTTGTATTTGGTTTGAAAAATAAAGATGATGTTATCAAAAGTTGAAGGTGGGAAGAAGATTGGCGAGGATTCAAATAACGTGAAATTGTTGAATGAGATCGAAGCTATAAGCAAGGCTCTTTTTCTTGATAAAAACACTATTAAAAGTTCTAGTTCTACATCCAACGTCCGGTCTAAATCCACTGGAAAAGTTCCATTGTCTGATTCCAAAGGTAAGTTTAAATACAACAACAACAACAACAACAACAACAACAACAACAACAATAATAATAATAACGAGGACCCACCTCACAAAGACAACAAGTCCATTTGGAATTGGAAGCCATTGAAGGCCTTTTCTAGTGTCAAAAACCGTAGGTTTGGCTGTTGTTTCTCTCTTCAAGTACATTCCATCGAAGGGTTGCCCCCAGTTTTCAACGATATCAGTTTTGTTGTGCACTGGAAGAGGAGGGATGGGGGTTCGGTGACTCGTCCGTCCAAGGTTTGTAATGGAATGGTTCAGTTTGAAGAGAATTTGACACACACATGCTCGGTTTATGGTAGTAGGAATGGACCTCATCATTCTGCAAAGTATGAGGCCAAACATTTCTTGCTTTATGCTTCGGTGTTTGAAGCACCGGAACTTGATTTGGGGAAGCACCGGGTTGACCTCACGAGGTTACTCCCTCTTACATTGGAAGAACTGGAGGAGGAGAAGAGCTCGGGTAAGTGGACTACGAGTTTTAAATTATCAGGGAAAGCTAAAGGTGCTACAATGAATGTTAGTTTTGGGTATACAGTGATTGGGAACAATTGTCCCAGTGGAAACAATAGGAGTGTTCATGAGGTGTTGAATATGAAGCAAAACAACTTGAGTATGTTGAAGCCAGTTCCTAAATTTGCTCTAAATGACAAGCACACAATACAACGTGTTGGAAGCCTTCCTAGTAAACCTATCCGGCAGTCTCACTCCTCCTCTCAATCTGTAGAGGACATAAAAGATCTTCATGAGGTTTTGCCGGTATCAAAATCAGAACTTGCCAGTTCAGTGAGTATGCTATATCAGAAATTAGATGAAGAAAAAGTGAACTCGTCAGTGGATTATAAGCCTGAACTTGATGTCTTCACTGAACATCTTCAGCCCATCAAACCATATTCACATCCAGTTCCCAAGTCTGAAAAAGGGAAAGTTGAAAATGAATGTGAAGACAATGAGTTCTCTGTAATTGAACAAGGGATAGAATTGTCTTCAGAAGAACAAGTGAAATCAGAGGAAGATGCCATAAAAGCTGCTGCTGCTGATTCTTCTGCAGAAAGTGATGAAGTTAACACAACTGCACAGGTACCTTTTGAAGAGCGAAAAAAGCTTCTGGAAGATGGTGGTAGTGGTAGTTTGGATGAGCTGTTGATACTTGATAGTGTTTCCAAAGAGAATGACATGTTCTCCAAAGATTCGCTGATGAAAGAATTGGAGTCAGCTTTGACTAGTGTGTCTAATTCAGAGACAGAAGCTCTAGGTTCTCCTGATGACCAAGAGAATTACAAGGGAGTTAAAATGGATCATAAAACTAATAGGTTGGGTAGGTCACATAGCTTGGATGATGTTACTGAATCTGTGGCAAGTGAGTTCTTGAATATGCTAGGACTTGAGCACAGTCCATTTGGCTTGAGTTCTGAGAGTGAGCCTGACTCCCCAAGGGAGCGATTATTAAGGCAGTTTGAGAAGGATGCCCTTGTCAGTGGTTGTTCTCTATTTGATTTTGGCACAGTTGATGAGGACCAAGCAGAAAATGGCTATGGTGCTCCAACTGCACCTGGGTGGGGGATTTTGTCTGAGGATTTTGAACTTTCATCAGCTATTCAAGCTGCTGAGGAGGAGCATCAGATGGCAACTCAGGATGAAAGGAGCAAGATGAGGGCCACAATGTTAGAAGACTTGGAGACAAAAGCTTTAATGCGCGAATGGGGATTGAACAATAAGGCTTTTCAGTGTTCTCCACCTAAAAGTTCTGGTGGGTTTGGGAGTCCAATTGATATGCCCCAAGGAGAGCCTCTTGAACTGCCTGCACTTGGAGAAGGGTTAGGTCCATTTCTTCAAATGAAGAATGGAGGATTTTTGCGGTCTATGAATCCTTCACTTTTTGGCAATGCTAAAAGTGGTGGAAGCTTGATCATGCAGGTTTCTAGCCCAGTTGTGGTACCTGCAGAAATGGGGTCTGGTGTAATGGACATATTACAGGGATTAGCATCTGTTGGTATTGAAAAGCTCTCTATGCAGGCTAATCAGTTGATGCCTTTGGAAGATATAACTGGGAAGACAATGCAACAAGTAGCATGGGAAGCAGCGCCAACTCTTGAGGGACCTGAGAGGTTTGTTAGCCCAATTTTAGCTTTTTATTACTAAGTTAGATGCACAACATCCTCCTTTTGAAAATGAGTCTGGAAATATATTTTTCCTTATCATACTATTTGTTTTATTCATTGGCAGTCAGTACATTTTGCAATATGAATCAGAGGCTGGGCAAGACTTATCTGGTGCGCAAAAGGTAGTTAAAGGAAGACCATCTGTACCCAAGTCTTCTGAGTTCAGTTCTACGTCAATAGGCAATGAGATGGGCTCAGAATATGTATCCCTTGAAGATCTTGCCCCTTTGGCTATGGATAAGATTGAAGCACTTTCAATAGAGGGGTTGAGAATCCAATCTGGCATGTCGGATGAAGATGCACCTTCAAACATCAGTGCACGGTCTATTGGTGAAATTCCTGCCCTTCAGGGCAAGGGGTTTAACATCACTGGGTCCCTTGGTTTGGAGGGAACCGCTGGACTACAATTGTTGGATATAAAAGACACCGGTGACGAAATTGATGGATTGATGGGTCTGTCTCTAACTCTTGATGAATGGATGAGGCTAGATTCTGGTGACATTTATGATGAAGATCAAATCAGCGAGCAGACTTCTAAAATCCTAGCAGCCCATCATGCTAACTCCTTGGACTTGATTCGTGGGGGTTCAAAGGGAGAGAGACGACAGGGAAAAGGATCTGGCAGAAAGTGTGGTTTGATGGGGAATAATTTCACAGTAGCATTAATGGTGCAACTTCGTAACCCTCTGAGAAACCATGAGCCAGTTGGTGCGCCGATGCTTGCTCTTGTTCAGGTGGAGAGAGTTTTTGTTCCACCAAAACCAAGAATATATAGCACAGTGTCAGAGGTAAGGAATAACAGTGTAGAGGATGATGAATCTGAGTCAGTGGTGAAAGAGGTAAAGGAGGGGGCAAAAAAAGAAAAAATTTCTGAAGAGGAAGCTATTCCTCAGTTCAGAATCACCGAAGTCCATGTCGCAGGTCTGAAGACTGAGCCTGGCAAGAAGAAGCTTTGGGGTAACAAAACTCAACAGCAGTCCGGTTCCCGCTGGTTGCTAGCTAATGGAATGGGAAAAAGCAATAAGCATCCAGTTATGAAGTCAAAGGCTGTTTCAAAATCTGCTGCAGCCCCTATGACAACAACGGTGCAGCCTGGTGATACTTTGTGGAGTATCTCATCTCGTGTTCATGGTACTGGAGCGAAGTGGAAGGAACTGGCAGCACTCAACCCACATTTACGAAATCCCAATGTAATTTTTCCGAATGAAAAAATAAGGTTGAAATGACTTCAGTATGCTTTTGAATCTGCATGGAAGGGCTTCATCCTGTAAGGAAAAGAATATTATGACTGAACATTGCTGCTGATCTGGGTAAATTTATTTCAAAAAGTGAGGTTTGTTGCAGTGCACTGCACTAAGTTGAGTTAATAGTGTGGTCCTTGAAACCGAACGAGGTTGATGCCTTCTGCTGTTAGTGTCGTTTTCTTCTTAAAAAAAATTAGCGTCAAATGTGGTCAACCAATATTTCCTGTGCAATAGCAAGTAAAATGCAAATGGTTTTGCTGTATGTTCCTTCTTCTTTTGTACATCCATAAGTTCTGTAATTATGCCTGGGAGATTTGTAACTTATGCTTTATTTAAATCTCAAATTACTGTCTGCCCGCAAAACCGACGTAGTACCTGTGATTCTATGATCAAATTCCTTGGGCGTATTTGCTCGTGTTGTTTGATTGAAACAAGGAAAAATTTTGTTGACAGTTGTATTCAAGACTGTCACTGTAGTCTGTAAGTTTTTAGGCAATCTCAGTTTGCATGGCAAGTTGGGTTGACTAACTACCAAAGAATCTATTTTTGTGGTAACAAAAGATCTTTATTTGAACACATAAATTTGTTTATCCATTAATTGACTATTAAAATAATTCTAATTCTCGTACAAACTCTTAACAGATTGTCATCTTTTCATTCATTTTCTGTTGCTGCAGATTTTTTCAGTCTACAAAACACAACTAGAAAACCAGACAAGTCACTATGGGTTGGGGTTCGGGACATTGTAGCCTCCCATTGCTCAAGCATTTCATCAGAACATCTCCTGATTGCCTTCATTAGTGGCTTCACAAACCTTATCGATAACCTCTCCTGGACTCACCTTCTTGGCACTACAGAGAAGTTCAGTCCTCTCTTCACCCCTCACCAGTAAATGGGATAAGTCCTACATTTCTTGATACTATTTGCCATTGCAAATTCTCCATTACCAAACCTATCTCTTGCTTTTTATACCTCTTCTCCAAGTCTTGCCTTCAATTTCTCCATGAATATTGGGATGCGCTTGAATACTGAATAACCGTTTTCATCAGCTTTAGAATCTGAAAATGCTTTTCAACATATACTTCTTGCAATTTAGGCAAGAAACAATAATTAGGATTCGTTGGGTCATCAAGATTGGAGAATGCTGGCTGCAGCTCAATAAGCTGCAAGAGTTCTTTCTCGGAAAAACGCAAGTTAAGCAGCGATCCATCTTCAGCTATGTGAAGAGCTTTCTTTACAACTTGGCGGATGACATGTTTCGCAACTTCTCTCATGTTCTCCTACAAGTGCCGTAAATCAAATAGCCTGGCAAAGAGCCACCATGTAAGTTGCAGACATTTGTTTTAGTATCTCCATAGCTTCAGCACTCCTTCTTGCTGGAATTAAACAAAAGAATTCACGTCTTGACTGTGTTGTTCAGCACTTTGCGCTTGCGTTGTAACATGTTTTGTCAGGTATTGAAGCTCCGAGCAATATGAAGCCATGGTATTTCTACACCCTTGAATCCATAGTCCAAGCTAGGATTAGGCTCGCCACTCAAATTAGGAGGCAAACCATTGTTGTGATAATCAAAAACAAGTCCAGAGAATTGAGCAAACATGAGTTTTCTCCTATTGCAGCAATTACTGTAATCAATGAGGAGCAATTCTCCAATTAAAGAGAAGTCTTAAGTTAAAAATAAATAAAGAATAAAATTTGATGGAATTATATTAACGAACATACAGACATGTAACAAATATTGGGCCACTAGTTGGGCAAGATTTTAGGAATTGTTGATTACCAAAGCATGCACCACCACAACTAATTAGCATTGTGCTTGGGCTGATCTTCTTATCCAATGATATTAAACTAACACAATGTTTTTTATATTTAAAAATTAAATATTTTATTTTGATTAATTGTCAAAAAATTCTAAAATGATGTTATCTCACCACTCTATTTATTTATTTTAAGTAAAAAAAATTTAACTTAATAAAAATAAATATATGATTAGAAAAATTTTTTATTTCTTTTTTTTTTTAATATTTAAGAAATATTGGCTTTCTTTTAAAAATATATCAATTAAAACATATTTATACCAAGTGACGTGGGTGTACGTGTAATTACCTGTGTAACTTACTCCAAGTTAAAAGCTAAAATTTGACTTTGGGGGTCGTAATGATAAAATGGTAAAGTTGAAGAGATGATTTAAAAATAAAAAAGAAATAAAATTAAAGAATAAAATATTTATTTATTTTTTTAAAATCAAAAGTTAAATTTTTTAAAATATTAAAAAAATAGAAAAATAATATTTATTTTTTAAAAAGTACTAAACCAAATTTTTTAAAAAAAAAAATTGATAAATTTAAGGGTAAAGCAAAATAATTTTTTTTTTAAAAAAAATGAATTGATAAATATAATTTTTTTAAAGTTGAAGAATTAAAATACAAAAATATATATTAATATAGGTTAAATTATAGATATAATTTTTACAAGATTGGGGTTCCCTCAAGTCGAGTGCTACCATGGGCTCCGCTGCCAACTCCAATAAATTATAAAAGGAGAAAATGATATTTTTTCAAAATTCATAGAAGTGGCAGAACAAAGATGTTCTAAAAGTGGCTAGGTTAGATTTAATGTCAAAAGGAGGTAAAATTAATTAATTTATTTATTTATTAAATATGCTTTAACTTCGTACATAAATTGCAACATAATTTATAATAATCTTCTTCTTCAAAAAAAGTAAAAAAAAAGAAAAAGAAAAAGAAGAGGGGTACACCGACAAACATGACAAAATTCTATGTTTTTGGCTTTTGTTTAATAACATTTGGCATCAAAACAAACAGTTTTAGCCACAGCTGAACCAACAGCTTTTCCGATCGCGAGAGTTGAAAAGCTTCCTTTGCTTCAAGCTCAAAAGGAGAGAGGAATTCCAACCATATTCAAAGCTTCAACGGTTGTTAACACACCTCACCTTCAGGGATAAATAAAAACAGCTTTGAATTATGGCTACCTGTTATCAATCAAACAACCAACACGAAAGTCACTGGTTATTCATATATGACTTTTGGTCATTTTGAAGCGGGATATATTTCACTTGGATGAACCAATAGCTCCCAGTCCACCCGCCTAACATACAATTAATGTATGTATTACACCCCCTCACGGAATGGTGGTATCTCACCTCCTTGTAAAGATTCAAGCAGTTGCCCTCACTTCCTCCACTTTTGAAACCATTTTCTCCAAGAGGGGGCGGAAATTCATTATACCCGATCAAATAATTAAATCAGGTTGTATATATATAATAAATGGTTATTTCATATTGCATAATAATAATAATAATAATATAAACCTTCTTACAAAAAATCACGGTACATGAAAACAAAGTGACATGGCATCTAAAATTGCTAGACCCAAATCGATGAACTGAACCGACTAAACAGAATTAGTTCAGTTCAATTAGGCTGCATTTTTGATAAACTTAACCGATAGATGCCCGAGCCTAGTTTTCTCCCCCCAATATACTTGTGCAAGTAAAAATTACTCCTATTGGGTGTAGAATTCCAGAAACTGGAGTATCCAACCATTACCAGGGCAGGGGCAATGGCCATACAATACATAATGAATGTGATTTTGGGCCACTACTAATGGCAATCTGCTGGGGCATTCTCACTAAATCGAAGATGAATTCCTACAGCTACAAATACAGTGTGGATACACATATCCACCTTTTTCAATTCTATTCAAGAACAAAATATAAAGAAAGACAATAATTGTTCAGGTTCTGAAAAACTGTTGACACTCCACTCACTAACATATCCCAATGACGAGTCTCCACTAACACTGAGCTAGCTGGCCCGTTAACAGGCATGATACAGAAAATTTGACCAACTAAATAACAGTTGGCTGACAGCTTGGACCATCCACAACTTTACAAGACAAATGTACCAACCAACCTCTTTGCTATTCTATTCATAAAGGCCTTGCTCTCTTGTTGCTGCACGATGGACACTTGTACTGCTTTATGTGCTCAGCTCTTGCTGGAGTTATTTTCACACATTTTCCGTGGAACCACTTCTCACAAATGTCGCAACATATCCAGAATTCATCTGCTGCATAGTTCTCTCCGCATGCCCCACATAACGTATCCCCGTGCTCTTCTTCATCCTCTTCATCCAGTCCTTCCTCCTCATCTTTTGCCTGTACGCTCTTTGGATATTTGCCAGATTCAGAAGATCGCTGTTGTCATATCCATCAAACAAATAGTAATAAAAAAATGACAAAAAAAATGATATGATCAATCAATGTAAAAGATGAGCTATTTACCCTAAATCAATTAATCAATCAATCATGACAAAGCAATATACAGTCATGGAACAATCTTAGCAAAAGAAATAACCACTGAAATATATATTAACCAAGCAAACAGAGAAACCGCTTTCAATACAACTGCTTCATGTATTGCCAACTCTACGTATTATACCAGTTAAGCCCAGTTTTACCAAGCCTATAATGCTGTTCCTTTTTTTCCAGATGAACAAGGATCTCTAACCTTTATGAAACAAATGGCATAAAACTAGATCTGTTAGATGGGTAACCTAAAAAATGGAATAACAAATTAGACCTGTAAATGCTAAATTACACTTATGTATCTTCATATTGGAATATGAGAGGGTGTACAAATAACATAAATCCCTGGACTAGCACTGAATGAAAATGTCAATACAATACTAGTTACCACTAACAAAACACCAGCATATTTGTCTATTTCACTTGCACGACAGATTGAATAGTAAGAATTCCATAATGTTCTTGGATGACTTCCTTGCATAAGAAGGTGATTATTATGTTTTCTTATGCAATTGTCCATTCTTCATTCGCTGGTACTAGTCAAGAGCGGTTTGTTTACTACCCATAAACCAGCTTACTGCATTCCTCAATTTCCTAGCACCAAAACAAAGCTCTCTTATACCAAATGACATGATGACACTGTAATAAGAGAGTAAATAATGCAAAAACTTAAGCATGGTTCTATTCACAGCATTAACCCTAGAAAAATTTTAAGAAAACATGTTAGATTCCACTATAACAGTAACCTATAGCAACCAGAGTAAAAACACAGTGATCAACACACTAGGAAATACTTGAATCAATTAAATGACCTAGGAGGAAAGACAAACAAAAGATAAATGCTCAGTTTGGTCTAGATGAGCATATTCGTATGTCTGCTCACAGCAAAAAATGAAATGATAAATTACTCATGCCACACATAATTACACTAAACTTATTAGTATAATTATATCTGAATGTCAATACTAATCATTATAATTATATCTGAATATCACTAAAGATCATTATACATTTTTGGTCCAGCCTGTCTGTGTTTGAAATTGTGGGGGCAGCATGTTCTGGAAACAGCCAGATCCTTCGGCATTTATTGCTGAATGTGGCAGTTCCCAAGACTCAAATCCAAACTCTTGCACCAGTCAGCCTAAGAAATTCACCATTGCACCAGGCAAATGGTCCTGATGGCTCCAACATTAGGGTCTAAACATTTAAATTCTTCATTAATTCTCAAAGGCTAAGAACATGGAGCAGTAATATATCAAAACTTGACATTATATAACAAGTATTACAGACTTGTTTTATTGGAGAAGTAAGAAGAAAAAGTAAAAATATTTAATTCTTTTACCCCTTTTGAGCTTGATTTGGATTTGTTGCTGCTGTGATTTGAAACCGATGATTTCTCCTTTGTCTGTTTCTTTGCACTTCCAGTTACAACCTCAAATATAGTTGGGAGATCATTGATCATAGTGAAGAGACGTTTTCTGCACCAATAATTTCCATTTATTGGCAGAAGATCAAACAGTAGAATTTGAATCATTGGAATACATATTACATAGCTCAGAAGATCCAACATACTAATGATCAAGACAAGTAAAATTCAGCAAATAATCAATTTTTTTTCTAATTCAAAGACAAATGAAAGTTAAAAGTATAACCAATTTGAAACAGGTCATGAATTTTCAGCCAATGCCCAATCGCAAATTAAACTTTAAAGAAAAAAGGAATACCCTAAGAGTTAAAATTCAAAATCCAAGCACATATATGATTTGATGGATGAATAAATGTCATAAGCAAAGAATAAGATTACTCAAAGACACTTATGACTTGAAAAATTAAGAATCTTCCAACTGAAACAAGGAATCATTACTCCGTGCTGATGACTGATGAAACGATGTTTTCTACCAATTGCTATCATTAATAGTTTTCTACTAGTATTAAACAATGTTACCATATGGAATATAGGCATACTTTCTTTTCTTTTTCCTTTCTTTTTGGCTGGGGAAAAATAAATATATAAGGATATGTAATATTATCAATCTCTTCATTAGGAAAAACAAATTGATTTACAATGATTTGCAGCTAAAATCCAAATTTTGAACAACTATCTTCAGGTTCAATAACTTTATTGGATTTAAAAACAGAACAATAAAACAATTATACACAATTTAAAATACAGTTTGGGACCATACATCAGAAGTGGATAGAGGGACAATCTTATACCTATCAGCTTTATCAAAACCAAATCTGGCACCAAAATAAAAAGCCACGGCAAGTAGCCATGCATCACTGTGAACAGCAACCAGAGACAACCATTCCTTCTCCGGCATCCCATCTCTGGCAAAGTTAATACCTAGTGCAGGCTCTGGGAGCTCCGGAGGGACTTCTTCAGCGGGCAAATTAACTTCCCATAGTTCATTAGGGAATCCATAGAGGCAAAGATTCTCCTTCTCTGAAATGTGTGATAGTCCAATACAAAAACCATCAGTTACCCGCAAAACTAGAATACAGAGAGAGCTGTGGAACTCTTTTATAACGACAACATCTCACCTTCCAATTCAAAAACACTGAAGAAAACTCATTTAAACACAAGTCTAAACCCAAAACCATTGGGGATTTGGACAGAGTAATAATACAAAGACTTTTGGGGATTTCTGGGCTGCATTTGCGACAAAGGTTTGCAAAGCTAAGTTCTATAGATGTTGGTATGTGCGTATGTATATGTGTGTGTATGTGTGTGTGTGTGTGTGTGTGTGTGTGTGTGTGTGTGTGTGGAGAGAGAGAGAGAGAGAGTACATGGGTGGTTAGGCATATATACTTTTCAAACTCTATATTTACCTAACTGGCTGCAAGTACATAACAAATATGGCATGAATTGGCTAACATGAAAACATCGCCTGGTGATCAAAAAGCAGTTTCTGATAAGGGACATACTGAAAACATTAGTCTATTTTGCAGTGAAGGCATTTGTTCGGTGCCCAGTCTGCATAAGCTCCCTAGAAGTGGGCTCAGTAATACTTGTTTGACTAGTTTAACTCACAAATCACTTTCAACATTGGAATTCATAAGAAAATGGCATCAGGCAAAACAAGGACTAAAATAAACATAACATTTCAGCAGAAAAAATGGGGAGTTAAAAAAGTCAAAAGGAGAAAGAAATTGCAGAAACGCTAACCAGGATCGCACTGATGATAGAATTCTTCAACGTCTGGAAATACAGAAACATACAAGAAAATTGTTAGTATTAGAATGAGAAATTAATAAAACCCACTGAAAAAACCCTAATTCATCTAGCGTGAAAATCGTAATTAAAAGGGATGAAAATAAAACGGACCAGCAGTCAGAGCCTTAATCATGCCAGCCCTACGACCCTTAAAATCCCTGAAAACTTCATCTACTGTTCGCGGATTGTACTGTGCTCCTCCGTCCATATCCGTACAGTTCCGCTTCAAGACTCAACAACAGCTGGAGAAATCTCAAGGATGGAAAGAACGAAAAAATGGGTAATCCGGAAATCTAAAAGGTATTAAATGGTAAAAGTAAGAGTAACAGACATTTTAGTAGAAGCATGCAGACCGACTGGACATACGGATTAGAATGGGGGGAATGAAGTTTTATACGAGGGAAAATGAAATAAATAAATGAATGAAAAGGGGCAATATTAGTCTGACGTGGATGATAAAGTCACTTGCTACACACCTGTCATCCATGCTTTGGGTTTGAAACTCTGCCACGTAGAACCAACGGTAATTGCTGTTGGTCATAGAACTAACGGATTTCAGTTAATAGGAGTGGTCCGAGTCAGATCAGAATGATGAAATTTTTTTTTTCCAAATTGATCGTCACATTGCATACGTCCCTGCCGTTTAATGGAATTAAGTTTTATTTGGGCGCGCCGACCGGGAGTCAAGGGTCGGAGGGATTCGCGCTAGAGGCCTCTTTTAGATGTGGCCCCTCCCATCTTGTCTCCGTTTTGGGACATCGATACTGTCAAGGACAGAGGAGCATAGTGTACTACGTTCGTTGTTCCCTTGTTTCTGAACTTTGTAGTATTGTATCGTAGGCTTGGAAATCGGTGCTAGGAAAGGAACGTTTTCAATGACGAATATGCCTGTGCCACTACTAAATTACAAACTAAACTAGATTGTTCAGGGTTTTCTCCCTCAAGAGAATAATGAACTTGTACATGTCGTGGCATTTCAGATTTCGAGGCATCAGATTTGGCCTGCCTTCAACACATCCATGGCCGTGCTAACAAATCCCAGCTGCTCCAAATCGTAACAGTGGCTGAAACAACCGCTGCCCTGGACGATTCTGACGACATCGTGATCTTAAATTTACCGTAATAGAAAAATGTATTGTCATACTATCTCGTAATTCTTTATTTTTTCATTACAATTCTCAAAATTTTGAACGTAATAACCATATTAAGTGTGTATGACAAAACACTTCAGACATGCAATGCATGACCACTCCAGAGCAATTTGATACATTCATGGGTCCCAATGTTTTTTGGTTTCTTGCTCAACGTTGAAATCTATGACAAACAAATTAAAATCCTAGCTCAAAACTGTAACACAAACGTACAGATATTTTACTTGTTCTCAAAACGTACAGAAGCTCGACTTTGAAGTTACAAATCTGTAATCTCATATCAGCATAACATCACTGGGTGCTTTCACATTTATACTTACATTTTTTGGTTTCTTGAATTATGACTTCAACTAAGCATGCCTTCAACCAATCAAAAGTACAAGAAGCAGGTTAATCCAATATAAGTTAATGGTGGCTAATTAGGTTGTGTAGAAAGGAGCAAACGATAGCACAAACAGAAATATAACCTCATCAAATTTAAGGTATAAACAGTCCCACACCCACCACACACACACACACAAAGCACATATTTGCATTTTCAGAGACTTTCTTATTTCATACAACAAATATGTCAGTATTCATTAGGTATTTGACGTACATGTCAAAAAGTCATACAGTATACTGAAGGGCATTCACATTGTTTTGGCATCTAATGAACTTTGTTAATCCAACAAAAAATCTTCAAGAGAAGTCTGAATGGGTTCATCAGGCAGCAACACCTCACAGTAAGCTTACAACTGCTGCAACTTCAGAAAGAAAAAAAGGTAGAAATAGTTTGAGGTCCTGATGTAAGCCAATGAATAAAATATCAAAAGTTCACATGCCAACAGTCACCTCCCCTCGAAATCTGAAAGCAGAATTGAATAAACATTAACAAGGGAATAATGAATCCGAGTAGTGAGCTTTGGCCCCTTAGAATTTTTTTTTTCTATTTTTCTTCTTCCAAAAGCAAATGTTTGCTACAAATTAAAGCTTCAAAGAGTCAATTATTCTTCCCAATGTGGTATCAAACTAAAGTACTAGAAACAAGAATTGAACAATGAAAAGCAGGCAATTTAGAGGCTCCGTATAAGTGAACACCATAAACAAAACTAGACGCTATATGACCTAAGTCTAGTAAAGATAAGAGAAGTCTCATGGTTCAACTGCAGAGACTAGGGCATTTTGCAACAGTGAAAAAGGCTGCTATTCTGAAAATAACATAGCGAGATTTCCCTTGCATGGATCATAACCAGAAGCCCCCAACAATAGTATATTCAGTGCAAAAAGATCAAAACATGAGGTCAAAACCATATTGATCAAATAGCATTCAGTGAATTTATTTTCTTTCTTGTGTTGTAGCTCGGTCAAAAAGCTACCCACTTCTTTTATCCAATCATTAATGTAAATTGCAATGTCAGGACTCATAAGATTCAGAGAGAAAGAATACCATCATCATTGTCTGATGATTCATTTTCCTTTTTCTCTGGAACATGATCTGTCAGGAACTGCTGAATTGTTCTCCAATAGTGATCACCACCAGCCAGCCAAGTATCCATATGCATGCCAGTAGGAAAATCAACAAACTTGCAGTGCTTGTTACGAGCAGCTGCTTTGGCGTACAGCAATTGCATGTGCAATGGCGGAACCATCTCATCTTGCAACCCGGAGAGGAAAAGGATTGGCTGCTTAATCTGAAGAAAAAGTCAAGGAAACAACAGAAGAAGATGAAAATAACCACTACTGCTTTACAATGCAAAAATACTGAAACAAGTTCACAACATCAGAAAGTAAAGCAATATAGTAAAGCAGGCATGCAACAAGTATTCATTTTCCAGTGCTAGCACATATCATGTGGACTAGGGGAGCTAGATGTCCAACATCACAACATGGTAGTTCATTTATTTGGATATGATGCGCAATACAGCTTCAGACAGTTATGCACAGCAAGAGCATAAATGAACAAGCCTCACCTCACCGACAACATCAATGGTACTCCATGGAGAACGTACAAGAAAATTGAGAATTTTGGGACCTTTTGAAGCACTGCCTCCAATAAACCACTTCAGAAATGGCAGTAGAACTCCAGCCATGTCCAGGATAGATGTGAAAGTATTCTCCAGTATCAGTGCAGCAACCTGCACGAAAAAGGCAGGCCAAAACACAAGAAGCTAACAAAAATATTGGAGTACTATAATTTGAAGACTGCAAGACTCTGGGCAGGGGAAAAATTACGAAGGAACCTAACTGAAAAATGAAGATGCATAATCATAAACTCCAAGTATTTAGATCAATCACATATAGTACATCCGGGAAGCAGATTTTCACCCAGAACACATCAAGGAACAATACTAGAGGCAACAAACCCTCTATAGAGATGTACTCTTGAAAGAAGTAAAAAATAGCTATAGAAACATTATGCAGTTGTTATTTCTTTTTTTTTGTTCCCATAGAAATACCTACCTAACTAACTAAAATCTGGGAGAAACTTATGCACCATAGAAGTATCACAAAGAAGATTGGACATTCTGACATAGTGCAAGTTAAAAATAAATAAATGAGACAGTTGAAATCTTACAGTAGGCAAATGCTTGCTTTAGTTATATATGGGTAAAGGAAAAAAAAAAACAAAGAGAAAATCAGCTGATGCCATAGTTGGCAACAAAATACTATCAAAACATGTTCAACATCAGAGAATATGATTATCAACTGAAATAGACAAAGCCATTGTCTCAACCATTTGGGGAAGTATAAGTAAGTCCTAATTCAGTGTTCCATTTATATTCAGCATATAACAAAAGCTTAAATTCCATTTACATCAATTACTATTCTGGCCAACCCATACAACAAGATCAGACAACTCAAAAAACCATGGGATGGTAATGTAGTGGGTCATCAAAGAAGGTAGGAAAAAAAAGGAAACACTAAACTTCTAATTGAACAAGGTGATACCTTATTAGGATTGTTTTTAGTAAGCACAGCTCCAACAGCACCTCCAAGTGATCTTCCAAAAACAATTATTCTAGATGTGTCAACATCAGTCCTTTGAGAAAGATGATCCAATGCAGCCTAACAAGAGAAAGAAATACGTTCTGAATGAGAACATTGCTAAATTTTAGAACAAAAAATTTTGAAAGTCAAAACATATGAATTAACAGAAAAACACACCTGAGCATCCCTTGTAATTCCGTGCTGAGAAGGATAGCCATCACTTGCTCCATAACTGCTTATGCAAATGAAGCATTAGTATGCATCTGCTTAGAAAAGACCTCAAGCATTCCAGATCCTAAAAACAAAAAAAAAAAAATCTAGAGGAGAATAGCATTTGCATATGATAGAGCAGTACACACCCTCGATATGAAAGCATGAACACATTGCAATGCAACCTTTGTATCATTATGCGAACCATTTCAAGACGGTGTGCAATATCTGCAGGTCAACAGTCAAGGCACCACAAAGAGAAACAAGACAATAAACACAACCTATTGACAAGTGAAGTCCCTAAAGAATGTTGATGTGTATAAAGATACTGCCAGCATTTTCTTGGAAAAACAGAATGGTTGGACCTGCAAAACCAATAGCATTATTTAAGCCTTGAACATCAGCAATATTTCAAAGTTCCAGGGATCTGCTATGATAGAACAAAGAAACAGTTTCCAAAATTTCACAATTTCATGATAAGAAAGCTTATTTTAGATGCGCCAATACACTGCAGCTGGAATGCAGAAACGCTGAATTTAAACTGACTGCTTGTGATTGTTAACCTCCAATGCAATTTATCACATTATCTTTTATTATTTACTCTAATGCTCTAAAACCACCAAAACTTGAAATGGAATAATTTAATATGGTAAATGCCATAACTCTGCCATTAATTCATTATCATAACAACCAATCATCATTAAAAGTCCATAGGTATCATTCCTTTTCCAAGTTCAAATAAACAGGACACTAACCAATTACTTTCAAAAGTTTTTTTTTGTTGCAATTGCATTGAATTATAAAAGTTCAGCAAATGAAATCCATGTGTAAAGCATGTTCTGCTCACGCTCTACTCTTTTCTTCGGATTCACAAGCTATATTCAACTAGTGCCACCAATCAACTTCTAAACCAAAACTCCAGCTACAACCAGAGTAAAGAAAGATCAACTTAAGCTCCACCAAACACCCCAAATCCCCATTCAGACCACGTCTGGTCTCATGGAATTGAACTTAAGTTGCATGCTTGTGGAATTTATCATCATCCGTTATAAAGCATAAATTTGACTACAAATTATAAAAATAAAGCAATTGTACAATTAATTCAAATCACCGCGTCAAATTCCGAATACCCAATTCCATGTAATAAAAGCAACCAAAAGAATTTAGCTCTAAAATTTCAACTGAAAGCTAAGCCCTAGCGATCAACCATAAAAATTCAAGCAATAAGGAATCGGGTACGACAATAAAGCAGGTTAAAAATTGGGATCGGACCTCGGCAATCGGGGAAGAGCTTGATGAACCAGGCATGGAGACGAACCCCATCGGAAGATCGGAGCCAGACGTCCTCGTAGATGAGCCGGAGTCGAGCCGGGGTAATCGGGTATGACTTAGTAAGACCAGGAAGAACCGGAACGTAAACAAGCTTCTCTTGGAAAGCGACCAAAAGTGCCATCCCCACCATCACTAAGCCTCCTACTCCGTACAACAATGCATTCACATAGGACACCATTGCGCTCCAGACGTTCTTGCTGTTTAATAATTATTATTTAATTTAAGTTCTGGATTAATGATCTCTTTCTTCTGTATGGTTGTTCCCTTTCGGAAACTGTGCGAGTTCTCAACGACTTTGGGAGCATGGAAAGAAATGTAAACTGAGGAGTTCGGTTTGTGTTTTTTGGGTCCGGTTGCTCAAGAACGTGGGGTCAAAGCATCGCGAATTATTTTCTCTCTTATTTTTTATTTGTTTGAATATTTACAAAGATATCTCTCGACTTTATTCTAATATCGATAATACTACTTTAAGTTTCGAAAGTTATCATAAACACCCCCATACACAAAATACAATTAAATAAATTCTCCTCATCCCTTAATTTACACAATTGAAACAAACCAAACCAAGCCAAACCAAACCAAATAAAATAGTTGAAAAGATTTAGATAGAAGAATATAGTGTTCAAATATTTTGTGGGTAATAGTTGATTCTATTAGTAAAATCTATCTTTTGGAGTGATATAAGAAGTTTAGGTAGGCTTCAAAGAGCCCGCTCACACCAAGTAGAGAGGTGTTTGGTCTATTTTGTTATTAAAAAAAAAAAAATTCAAAAAGATATGATATTTTTCAATATTGATTGAAGGTATATAACATGTTTTAATATATTTTAAAAGAATTAAGAGTAACAGCTATGAAGTCATGACGTAATTAGTAGAAAACACTTTTCCTACACAAATATAAATATAAATATAAATATACATATATATATATATATATATATGCTCTCAAACAAATTTTTATCATTTTATAACAATAACAATAATAATAAATATTGTAAAGTTTAAAAAATATTTTAAAACTAAATTTTATGGTATGTAATGAAAATAATATGTTATTATTGATCTAATTTTTAATTTTAAAAAATAGTTATTTTTGTTTATTTATTTAAAATAATTGTTGAATAGAAATTTAAACTCATTATTATTTAAAAAATCTTGACATTAACATCTATCTAATTCTTATACGTCAGTGCAAAATATGAAATAAAAAATAAAGTTGGTTTAGATGGTTGAAGGAGACTTAGGTGGGACAAATCAGAATATAGACCCATTTTGAGACACACACACACACACACACACACACACACACATATAAGAAGAAGAAGAAAATCTTGAGGTATACAAAAACCAAATGAAAATAGAGGGAGATGATAAATTCGGACAAACTCTAAGAGAGTTTAGAGAAGAGATAAAATGGGAAAGATTATAGGGTAAAATAAAAAATAAAATGAAGTATAACAATAAAAAGAGGTTAAATTTGTCATTCAACAATAATGCTACTATAGACAATCAAATTAACAAAATTTGATAATGACAAAAACATTGGAATTTTTGACAAAAATAGCCCATTTTTACTCCCTTTTTTTGTTTATAGCCTAGACTAAAAAGTTGTTATATTTGGAGCCAATTGTTTGGCTTTTAGAAATTCACAAATTCTTTTTTAACTATCGAAATTGAAATTCATGTTAAAATTGTTTAACTTAGACATCAATTTTCACAGATAGATGACAATTGCTAGTGCAAATATGGAAGAATGTAAGGTGAAACCAACCTGATGATAATAAGTATAAGGTAAAGTCATCGCATATTAAAATCAACCAAGTTACTGACGATAATGAAAATGAGGTACACTCTTATCCTTTATATTTTCTAATTTAGACATATTGTTTTTAAGTTCTAAACCTTAATTCTAAGCTCACTGCTTATTACTAGTTAGATTACTTGGTCCATTTAATTCCATTTTTCTACTTGTGGAACAAAACAAAGAAGGGAATAAACAAAAGACATGCTAATAGAGCAGAAAGTGAAACCATGAATGGCAAAATTGAAATAGAAAAGAAATTGCAAAATTGAAGCTGAGTTTACCTACGTTTGAGAAAGAACAATATACATGAAGTAAATCAATGCCGTTTTCTATCCATATCAGGTATTTTCCATGTCATTGCTTTATGAAAAATTTAAAGTGTCAATGTTATTTTGTTGATTTAGAGTTAGGAAATAATAACATTAGGTTTAGAAATCAATTTATGATTCTATACAATTAATTTTAAGTTATGTTTAAGTTAGTGTATGAGATTAAAGAGATTTTGTTGAAAACAGAGTTCTAAGGATGATGATGAACAGTGATAGTCAATGAAATTGATCAAAACCCATTTTTGCCTTATTTTTTGTTGAGGGATTATGGTGAAAAAAAGTATGGGCCTTGATGATTTTTGTTGAGAGAAATTCATTGAGAAAACTTTTTTTTTGTTTTTTTTCCCTCAATAAATTTCATCAAAAGAGACTTTTTTTACCTTTAGTCCCTTAACGAATTTTGTAGAGGAAAATTCTTTTTTACCTTATTTCCCTTGACGAATTTCATTAAGAGAGACTTTTATACCTTTAGTCCCTCAATGAATTTTATTAGGAGAAATTCTTTTTTTGCCTTCTTTCCCTTGACAAATTTTATCAAGGGAGATTTTTTTTACTTATCTTTGGTATATCACCTGTTGATGTTATTGATTAGAGTTTATGTATTACAATATACTTTAGTAATAGTTTCTACTTAAGCAAGTCTAGATTGAAGCTAGGAAATTAGTGCCTACCTAAACACTATGAAAACTGAGTCCGAGTCATTAATGTTGTTGGGGCTGATACTCCTGAAGAATTTATTTCAAGAGTAAATAAAAGTTTTTGTTCAGCTAGGCTATCTATGGAACACCTTAATTTGGAGTATTTAGATAAAAGATGCATTATGTGTCTTTTTGTTAATATTATTGTTCCAATTGCGTAATAATGGTCAATTAAATACTTAGATGTGTGCTTCATGGCCCAGTGGGCATGATTTTCTTTCTTTTCCCTAATGTTTATGGTTATATTTTTCCTTTTCTTATCCAAGAGATTAAGCAATAGAAATTCAGAGTGAATTTTCAAATAATAAATCTTATAAAAAGGAGACAAAGAACAATAAAATTACAAACTAAAAGTTTGACATCAATCACAGATGCATCTCTTCATTTCTATATATTGCATTAATTGGATAATTTTTTGTAGGTTAACTGTGTACTTTAATTGGATAATTTTTTTTATTTTTTATTTTACCTTCAGTTCCTCGACAAAAATAAGGTTTTGTGCCCACTTTATGTTTGTAGAAATGTAAACTATAATGAGTTTTTTTGTGTATATGTTTATTTATTGTGTAATGAGTTAAGTACAAAATTTGAAATAAAAGATATTATTGATGCTGAATATTTGTTATAAATACATATTCAAAAGGTAATGTAAGTGAAAGCGTATTCACAAGTTATTAACCATAAGTTAAGGGTGATCTACACTATAAAAATCTATGTGATTAAATGAAAAGATTTCTGAATATTTAGTAAAAAAAGGGTGATTTTATTAATTGAGAAGTGATTTAATAATAGTGTTATGAATGTGGGTGTAGACATTTGGTTCTATTTAACAAGCTCGTCTTCTTTGTACTCTCTTATAGTTTTGGTTGTGGCTTTTTTTATTATATTTTGGTTTACTTGTCAAATATTAACACATTTATATTTTATTATTTATTAATGATATTCAGATTACATGTACGGTAAGGAAGTATATTATAATCAGATGATCTAAAAGACTACAATTTACCATTCCTCTTTTTGTGTTTTTTGCACTCAGAGTATGTTTCTCTTGTCTCTATATTGTCTTGTTTTGTCATTGCATTTATCTGTACTATTGCTGGATATAGTATATGGTAAAAACAGGGGACAATGCTTATAGATTTGAGAGATCAAAAAGTAATTTGTTGTCAGTTTCTTGTTAGCCTCCATGTGAATCATTATTATTATTGTGCTTATGTATTTAATTTCTTATGGTTAACTTAAAAAGGATAAACATTTAGATATTAGTTTGTATTATATAAGAAATCATGAAATAAGATATTTCACTCTTTTATTTTCTTCATAAATGTTTGGTGCATGGAAACATACTATAAAGTTACCACTTGTATTTGAGTGTGTATAGGCTTTGCAGTGCATAATCTTGTAAAGTGACATATTTGAAGGATTTCTTTAGTTTTGATTTCTATCTTGTAGTTAGTTAGGTGATTGCAAAGTCAAGACGGAGATATAGCTGGAAAAGAAGTGCCTGCAATACCAAAGAAAATATTTCAACTCTTAAGTCAAGTTATTATTTAATAATTCAAAATTTCTACTAAGTAGAGGTTTACAATTTTGATTGTTTTTAAGTCACTTCAATATTGTCTACACAATTTTGTAGTAAATCTGTTAAAGTAGAATTTTAATCTATTGCTATACTATTTTGAAGACATTTCAATTATGTATTTTTTCCTTTTTCTAAACTTGAATCTTTTGTCATTTGGTCTTGCCATTTCAACGCAAAGCTGGTTTGGAATTCCTTTTCATGTTATATTTTTAAGCTTCAGATTGGTCTTTTACACTACTATAAGTTTATATTCCTATTTGTATATGTATATTTTATCTGGTATGTCTTCATGATCATATATATCATGTTACAAATGTATAATCTCAATATAAAATATATGCTTAGCCATAGCGTGCATGAGACTTAAGCATTTTCACTTTCTTTAAAAATACTATCAAACTCAAACAAGGATAGTTAACTTTAAACTATCACTGTTGTTATCTCATATTGAATTTGAAAGTAAAAAATTAACACATATAAGAAAATTTAGTTATCAAACAATACAAAAATGTAGCAGTCAATTTGAAAATTTCTACTGAGAGTTATAGCTAAAATACTTGTTAGGTATAGAAAAATTACAATGCACGTTCTAAATTTTATAAAAAACTGTACTAACTTACTGTGAATTGGTAACTATGATCTAATCAATAAAATACACACACACACACACACACACACACATGTATGTATGTATCATTAATTCTTAAAAGTGAGAGTTACAAACCATATATTATGCCTTTTTTATATCGTGAAATCCCTTATTAATGTGCATTTTTTGAAAGAATACTTATATTTGTATACTCCAATTTTTGAAAAAAATACAAATAAAACCTAAAGCAAAGGCAATAAATTTAAAATTCCGTGTAAGTATTCTTTAATACGCATATTAATAATATTATAACAATATATAATTTAATACAATAAGAAATACTTATATGTGATAGATTTGAATAAAAATTATATTAATAGATACAAAAAATTATTGTAAAGAACCAGATAAAATTTTATGAATATTAATAGACAAAAGAAAAAACATGCATATTTACATGTTGCAATGTCAAATAATTTCTTTTACAAAAAACAATCTTAGTTTTGTTGCATATAGTTATGAGATGTGGTGAATAATTATATTTTCTTAAAATAATTCTTAATTTAGTTTACATTTTGTTATAACATAACTCAATATTATTTATATTTACATTTATACTATATTGTTGTGTGTAATTTTGGTCCAAGTATCATGGACATTATAAGTAGAAGATTGAAGATAGCAAAATTAGATATTTTCTCAGCAGTTGTCTTATCCTTGTCACATATGTGGGTTATTTATAAGATTAAACAAAAATTAATTGGTGCACAATTAAATATGTTTTCCCGATCATGCTTTGGTAGATTTTTACAATTGCAAAAGTTTGGATTTTTTAGCATGATAGTTCACAATATGTGTTAAGGAAAGTTTGTGTGATTGGCACTAAAGCGAAGAAACAACAATGGTTTTTGGGATCCGACCAACTAATTCGATTTTCTAAATTATAATTTAGATTGATAATTAGGTTGAATTTTGATAATTACCCAGGAAGTAAGCAAATTCCAAAGAGGAGAAGGAATATACATCAATTACAAGATAAGTTTTTTCTTAAGGTGCGGTGGATAAAAGAAAATCAACCAGGAAAATTCTTTAGGCAGACAGATTTCAATACCACAGAAAATGAGGATGCATTGAAGATGACATTGGTTTTCTATGTGGATAGGTTTTTATTGAGAAGGGATACTCGGGAGAAAGTTAATCCTTTCGTGATGCAGTTAGTGAATGATTTGGATGCTTTCAATAATTATCCTTGAGGCACAATGTCATGGGTATTGACATATAAATATTTTTCACAAGTATTAGTTAGAAGGGCAAATAAATTCAAAGAATAAAGACAAAATGATGAGAACCACACTTGTGAACGATACAACTTGAAAAGTTTTCTATTGTATTTTAGGTGTGTATTTATGTATAATTTCTTATTTTTTGGAATCTTTTGAAAGTTCTTGATATACTATTTGTAGTCTTTTAAATATTTGTTTGGGGGTCTATAAGGCTTCATTTAACTTAATGTTGTAAAAGTTATAAAGTAGGATATAGTTAAAATAGTTTATAAAATGCACTTAATCACTTTTTAAGCTTTAAATTTGTGATTTTAGAGTAAACTATACTAATCAATATGTAATTTTTCATGTTATATATAAGTGTGAATATACGAGGCTATTTCTGCATGTAAGGGTAAGTATGCGAATAGGGCAAAAAATGAAGTTCCTCGCATGCTAAGTTGGACAACACTAAAGAAATCGAGACACGACGATTGTAAAGTTTTATTTAAAATAACAAATGTAAGTGATTTATGTTATATATACATGTAAGTTAAGATTATTATATTTTAGCTATTATATTAACAATGATTGAAATTTATCTGTGTAGTCTTCTTTATTGTGTAAGGTGATTCTTACACATACAAAGAGCTTATTGTCGTATGTTAAATAGTTATTATCAGTAAGAATTGTAGAAGGAGAGTACTAGGGAGAGATATCATTGTCCCCTTGTGTGTTTACATAATAGAACAATTCACTAACTAGCAGTGACCAATTTGTAATAGATACAACAATTGGGATAAATTTATTTCATTGCCTATCATTTAATGCTATACTTTAATTATATCATATTGTTCTATTATTGACATTACTAATTAAGGCGATGATGATCAACATTCCTTATAGTTTCATGATCAAGATGTCCCACAATCAGAGCTCGCATTTTAAACAAATGAAGAAAATATTAATGTTTTAGAAATCATATCCACGAATTATCATTTTTCTTATTTTTATTTTCAAAAGCTAATGAAAATATCTTATTATTTCTATTTATATAAGTTGCCACAAATGAGATTTCATGATATTTTCCTTTAAGAAAAGTCCTGTCAACTACGATAATTGACTTGATTGAATTCCAAAACCCATTAATACAACTTCCAATAGCCATGAAAAAGTACAAAAAAATGGTTATTAGCATCTTTTTCTATGTGAGTCATAGTGCCATTATTACAATGTTCCAAAATATAACAGTATAATAGTAAGCATTTATAAGAATCAACAGGATCTTCAGAAACTAGTGTAAGTGCAGCTTCTTTGGCACGTCAAACTTTTGTATACGATGCAAACATACCATATTTATTTTGAATGTCGTCTTAAATATTTCTAGGTGTATACACTCTACTACAATTTACAAATTTGTCTTTAATTAGTTCACCAATTAGTTGAGAGATGGTTTGACGATATCTATCCGATAGTTGTTTAGACATACATGTGTGCTTCTAGTCAATTCGTCTAACTTGAAAGTAAGTATTCTTATACATCAATGTTAGTTGAACACGCTACTTACATCTGTCATTTATACATTTTGCCTTGAAATGATGTGATGTAGACTCATGAATTCTGAACTAAAAGTTCTATTTCATTACAAGTAAACTCAAATCTGTGTAATTTCTCTTTACTTTCATATAATTCAACCATTATTATACCATTGTTTGTGCTTAAGAATGCATCTATTGAAAAATTAGCATATGGAGGAATAAATGGTATGCACTGTAGTGAATCATAAACCAATGGCCTTGCGCTTTGCAAGCAAAGGATAGTTGCACATTTACACGTGGTTGACCATTAATATTTATCTCGGGTGTAAAAAATGTATTATTAGGTGAGGGAGTTTTTTACTTATTGTCTTGTGCAAAATAGTTAGCAGTAAGATTTTCATTATATTGAATTGGAGGGTTTTATGGATGAGTATTTATAACAAAAACTGTGGCATTGACTTAGTTACTAGCAGTTGAAAAAGCAAATGGAATCACATAATTATGTTGCACTAAAGACATAAGCAATTAGCCAGCTTATACACAAGGTGGTACCTCTGCTGCTTTTACTGCATCCTGACGCTCGAATGTAACAAATAGTGATGTAAACTCTCCAAATGTTATAATTTGAGTATTCACATCAATAAAAAAACTAATATCTGTATCATTTTATATTTTAGATGGTCTTGAACAACGTCAAGAGAATGAAAGCACACAATATTTGTTATAACCTTTAATTTAATACTAAACTCATCTGGACTTTTTTATAACAAAGAATACAATTAATCAACAAATTCTCGATACTTTATATTTTTATCTACGGTCAAACCAACTGTATCACCACCATTATAAGTTTCGATACCATATGGTAAATTCTCCCATATTCTTTTAGAAACAATCATAAAAAAAAAATACATGCCATCTGTTAAAAAAAAGTTATATATTTGTTTTTCAAAAAATGATAAAATATTATATAAATGTGTGTGTGTGTGTGTATGTGTGTGTGTGTGTGTGTGTGTGTGTGTGTGTGTATATATATATATCTATATATATATATATATATAATTTGTGTTTCTTTCTTAATAATTTTCATTGAGGAAGGCTACCTCCTGCAATGAAAATTATCGAAGGATTTGTGCATTTCCCACGACAATTTTCATCAAGGGAAATGTAGGTATTCCCTCGACGTTTTTATTCCCTTAAACAATTTATTATCTTCCACTTCGATCAAATTTTTTGCAGAAAAACTACATTATACAACAAAACAGATCTAGACACAAAAAGTAAACATCGATACTAACCTAAGTGCATTTCTAAACTTTCTATTTATATAAAATTAAATCTAAGCAAACAAAATGTAATAAAAAATTTATTTATTTCACTTGAGATAAAGAATATAATTGTTATTTGCAATGTAACTTCTTAGTTATAACTATTTACTCTAAACTTAATAAATCAATATCTATTTAAAGTAATAACAACACTTTAAAGTCGTACTTGAAGACAGATTAACTAAAACTATAGTCATTAGTGTTTTTTTCTATTCATTTTATGATTTTGTAGTAAACTTACATCTTTCTTCTATGTGTCAATTACAAGGCCAAGTATCAGGATATTTTTATTCAAAAGCCAAACAATTGTAACAATTTTTTAGTATGGGCTATAAACAAGAATGGAGAGTAAAAATGAACCATTTTTGTCAAAAATTCAAAATATTGGAGGTTAATTTTAGAATAATATTATTAAATATCTCAAATTTGTATCTTAAATGATATGATATTCATCAAATAGATCATGAAATATTATTATAACATTTATTATTGGTAGAAGTACTAAAAACTAATTTATTGATATTAAGTTAATAACATTCAAATATACATGAAAATTTTTTCTTTTTCTTTTTTTTTTTTAATTGGTCATAATTTTAATAGCAAAAAAATGGAAGAATTATTTGATTGGATCTATCATCCACCACCTTAACCTCATGATTCATGACGACGATGAATGTTTGGTTTGAAGAGTACTTTTGAGATTATTGTATTATATTTTTTATATGCTATTTTGTAAACTAAGAATGAGTAGTTGTTTGTGGACCAAAAGGGCAGTAATTGATAAATAATTGATGAATGAATGAGTTAAAAATTGTGTATTTATTTAATATTTTAATTCTTGTACGTTCAAAAGTTGAGCTGAAGTGTAATTAATATACAACTGGCGTTGGCAATAAGCTGAAGGCTGTGGACGGGGGTGGGATTGGCATTTGTGATGAGAACTGAGTCCTACGACAACTACCTAACATAACATGGGTAAAAAGCGAGAGGGCTTACACCACCTCTCAATCTTCGTTGCTTGATCGATCGTTACGTTTAATAACGTAGTTGATATTTAACTTGGATACACACACACACAGAGTGAAAAATAAAAATAAATAAATAAGTTATCTGCGAAGTAAATGAACCCCCGCTGTTACCAAATGGAACTCCCTCGCCACTCTTGCAATGTTGTTGTCGCAGACCATCCAGAGGTTCGTTCTCGACGGATAATCCACCATCATGTACGAACCAATCACGAAAATCTAACTGTCGCACTCTTTATCGTGACGGTATGCTGTGGGCACTTTTCATCATGGTACAATCAGATTATGACACGTGTCTATGTGGAATGTTGGCATAAGAACACAAACAATAACACCTTTGCGTTCTTATGCCAACATCCACACACACACACACACACACACACACACACACACACACACACACATATATATATATATATATATATTCCTTCACTCATGTTGATCCTCTCAATAAACCCAGTAATCTTTCAAACATTTTGTCGCTTTAGATTTTATTTATTTACTTTCTCATATTTTATTTTTAAATTTTTAAAATATAAGCACATTACTCTATATTTATTTAAATTACAGAATAAAATTATTGAGATGTAAAACTAAAAGAGTAATTACAAATATGATAATTGTTCAAATTTACGCCTTTTATTTACTACTACTATGACTTGATAGAATACTTAGGTGTTAAGCAAAGAGAATATACGAAGGACCATGTTGATAACCTTGAACAGTCCTAATCCACTGTATCACCTGCAACAAAAATAGTTGATATTATATTGTAAAAAAAAAAGAGTTGTAGGGAACCATTAATTGTTGTTAGTTAAGATCCTTCATGTTGCACATTTTCTTTCTCTGTTGCTCCTAATTTTTTTAAATTAAAATTGAAATTAAAAAAATAAAAATATATAATTATAAGACTTGATAATAATAACAAATTATAAGTATAAAATGTGATTAATTAAAATATTTTTAACTAAAAATATTATTAAAATTTGAAAAGATATATAATTATTTTTGATGTACCATTTACTAAGGTTAAAATTATAAAAATTTAAAGGAAGAGTTTTATAAGAATTTTATAAGGGTTGAATAGTATTAGTATCATCCTTTTAAAAAAAATAATCATGCATGTCCTAATTTCTTAAAGTAAGGATAATATGATATATATTTAGATTCTAAAATGGTTATAATGAAGAAAATATTAAAATTAATAAAATACTTTGAAAAGTAGAAGTTAGATTATTAAGTGGGTATTTTTAAAATCATCATTATTAAAATATATATTTAATCAAATTTTAAAGGAGATATATACCTCCCCCACCACCCCTATACTCGTTGATGAAAGTGTTTTTGATAAGTTTTGAACGGCTAGAAGAAGTGAAGCTGAGTGCTAAACCTACAAGTGTTCATTAATAATAACGAGGAACAAATATCTGTGCAATAAATGCTTGTAAAGTTGAGAATAACTTTGCCCAACAAATTGATTTAATTAATTGCTTCAGTAGCTCACTTCCAGTTTTATTTCTTCAAAGGAAGATAAAGATATGTCTGTCAGTGTCTCCCCCTTTAGCTACTTCTCGTAAGAAAGTTGTACTTTAATATTATTTTAAAAATAATAAAATAATAATAATAATAATAAGAAAAGAAACATTGTGCCATCCATCCATCCAGCCGCCCGCAACTTCTACCAAATATAATCCCAATCATTCAAAATTACACCAGAAGTTAATTTGAAAGTCATCTCAATCAATCATTCATTATTATGATATATCATCATCATCATCATCATCGTATTTTTCAACTCCACTTAAATTTATGTTAAGATTTGTGAATAAAGATGATCTCAGCATCCTGGTAGCCAAATAGTGAACAATGCCAAACAGCAAACATTAGATGTTCAAAACTGCCTTGACATCTCAACCCAAAAACCAAACAGAAAGCAGAGCTCTTGGTACATTACATTCCCAGTCTCTCAACGTTTTTCCCACAACACGATCGAATAATCAGGTCAACTGTAACAAAGCCAAGGATGAATTGCCTGTCCCGTGACGTGTGGTCTTTTCACCGGACAACTGATGTGCAGTGATCCATTCCACTGTGCTTAAGTCTTCCGCTGTTCTGCATGGCAACTCCCACGTTGACTGAGATGCCAGGGAACCCACGAGCAGGCTGTCTTATATTCACATCACCTCTGGAGACGCATGTGAGGTCCGAGCAAATGGTTGTACAAGCAACATTTTCCACAGTTCCTGAATGACTTTCGAATTTTGACATGCTGTTCTTTTGGTTTAAGCGGGTGGAATCTGAGAAACCACTGGAACTTGAGGTGCTGTTAGGATCAGGTTGTTGAAGCTTTTTTGTGCTGAGGAAACGTCCACCAGGTCCCCTAACCCTGTTCAATGCATGAAGATGCCGAGACTCATGAAGGTATGGCTGCATTTGTTTTAAAAGTACACAAATCAGTGGGTAAGGCTCCAGTGATAAAGTGTACATTCAAAATAAGAGGTGCACTGATTCAGCTCAATGATATTCAATAACAATCATTGAACAATTGTACATCAGTATGTGTAAGTTCCATTCTGGACAGTTGTTTCACATTGTTTGACTTCCAACAGAACATTGAGTTCATAAAGATTTTCAATAACTTCAGAGATCTACTTTCCTACAATATCAAACACAGCCCCAATTGTTCAATGAAAGCCAATCAACCATACAAACCTTTCGATTTTTGGCAAGTCCGTTCTGGGCCTCGAGCTTTGCACGTGATTGTCTCCTTCTGAGAATCCCATGGTACTGCTTTGGATTGACATAAATGGGTCCATCTTCAGCCAGATCAAGAGGCAGTGGGACTCTTGCAGGCGCTATCCCCACCACCTGTGAGCCTATCTGAGAATGAATCTGATCATTTTCAATTACAGTTGCATCATAAGAAAAGCTTTTGTCACAAAAAATTATAAAAAGAACATGTACAGAACTAACTGAACTCCTAGAAAGACTTGTTATGATTAAAGCCCTATCTTCGCTTTTCAGACCCATAATTCAGGAATACACTTTAACCTTCATGCAGCTATCACAAAAGAGTAAATGTATCCACATTGATATCTAATTTCTCTCGCACACTCAATGGAACTTACCAAAGCTTGTGGTCCATACGGAGAAAACAGCCCGCCAAAGTAATGATCACTGTAAGGATATGAAGTATGAGCCTGAAATATTTGGGGAAGGGAACCATTAGTTTCACATCTTAACGACAAGAAGAATTCTGCAAACTATAATTAAACCCACCATTGAGTGATTATAATCAACATTGGCCTGATTGAAAACAATTTCAGAACTGCCCAACAGGCAAATTGGCTTCATTTGACCTTCCACACCCTTCCTGCAACTTTCATCATGACCTGAGGGCACAAGAAAACAATAACCAATTTCATTTAGGTAAGCCTAACTTAATTTGAAACTACAGCAAGCTTCAGTTTTAATAATTTGTTTAGGTAACCACTCCAATCTCCACATGAAAATAAAAGTGTTGCACAGCAATGCATATCATAACAAACGGGCCATGAGATATGTGTTTTGAAGTTTCAGCAACAAAGTTCCATTTGGTACAAGAAATGCATTGTTGGGAACTACATTTTGTTAAAAACTTGAGAATACGTTGCTTACTAAGTGCATTGATCTTATTAAGGTCACATGTACAAAAAGATAAATAAAGACAAATCTTCATAGATAAAGAGAACACGAAAGTATAAAACAAACAATTGAGACGGGAGAAAGTACTTTGAGCCACAGGCACTCATCAATCATGTGATCAACGACATAATTCTATTTTAATAGTGACCAACAAAACACATGGAAGACAGTTTCAAAGAAGACTATCCCCTATGCTCAAGAAAATATTACATTTCAACTTCTTCAAATTTTCTTACGTGAGTTCTCATTGTCAGAATTATTAAGAGTCATAAACAAATTCTCTTACATGACTTCTTATTGTCAGAATTATTAAGAGTCATAAACGGAGGAGGTAAACAGAGGCATCAGGCATAAGTCATCACAAAACTGTAACGCTTTACAATCAAGAAACTTGTTAGCATCTGGAAAAATAATGTGTCAGGAAAAATTTCTGACATATCATTATCAAAAGAAATTGAGAAAAAAATAAGTGAAGGGATATAAAGTCTAAGTTTCACTAAGCTGCTTACAAACCAAATCAAATCAAAGAAATGATGCATATATGAAGATTGAGCAAGACACTAATTGATTGTCTATTGAAGTTTTCTAGCCCACTAAGTACCTGCTACTTGATTGTTCCATTACCAAATTATATGATTTTTTCCTCTATTCTGCCTTAATTTGTGCAGGAAGAAAGAAAGGATGTAATTGTAAAAGTCAACCTCAATTGTGAGATTTAAAGAGTGTCGAATAAAATTGTGCATCCAAAGTATAAATACCAGAATCTGACAAAATACATTGATCTTGAGAATTGAACCCTTCCACAGCACCCATTTTATTGTGAGATTTACCAATTGATTGAGCTGAGGATGATTCCTGGTCTGGTAGTTGAAGACCTAAATACTTCCAATCATGAAAAAGTTGGGGTGGAGATTCAGCTTTCAAGTTTGTGCTCTTGGATAAGGATGGCCAACTAACAACAAAATGGGGCACTGGATGAACAGAACTGTGATCAAAAGTTTTCTTGGGCATGTCTTGAATTGGAAGTGATGTATGGTTCATCAGAAGTTGCTTGTTGTAGATTTGATACAGAAATTGACAAAATCCTTGACAACGAGCAAATTCTTTTCTCTCAATTTGATTAACTACTCAGGAAAAGTAGAAAACAAAAGAATAATTAGCTTTCTTGTTATGTCAAAAACAAAGTACGTATGTAATAATACAGTTTACAATTATCAATTTCAAAAACAAAATGCATGAAAATTATGATTAAGGCATAAGAAGACTATACAGTTTGATTCACACAATATAATGATCTCCTATTTACGCGTCTTGGCAAATTGGAAAATAATAAAAATAGAAAAAAAGAATTAGTTAGGTCCACAATCATCCATGAAGAGAAACTGAAAGTAGAAAAAACTTGACAACTGGAACATACAAGGGTACAAATCTAAAAAAGTAGGAAATTTCTTATCACATTGACAAATTCACAATAAGAGCATCACTCACACAACTGCACCACTAACAAGATAAAGTACGCCACCAAGAGAAATATATTGATAGCATTATTAGTACTCCAGTTCTAAATTCTTAGGCTTCCTATCCATGCACGTATGAGTTGCCTTAGCACTCACAAATGCAGTGCCAATATCCAACAATCCCAAAATAAGAATAAATAAACATATCAGAATTCAGTAAAATGTCAAAACAACCTTCTGGGACACTAGTACATACATATACAAGAATTTATCAAATAAGCACATATGAAGAAAATAGAAAATCCATTTTCTTAATTCCATAGAAATGTGATGATTAGTGAGGAAGACTGAATTCTCACTTGAATATAAAAATTTTGAGCAAATGGAAGTTATTATCCTTCAGTCTATATTCACAGCTTACATGCAAGCATTAGCATAAAATGAATATCCAGGTCAATCTTTAGGTAAAAAGAACAAGATATTAAAATTCTAGAAGAAACACGTGCTTGTACAATTTTTTGACACAATAAATCCCCATTAGGAAGGTTTTGCAACACTGGTCCTTGATCCTAATCATAGAAAGCCAATAATCTTTTCCTATAAAAGTGAATTCTTTTGATCCAAGAAGAGAAGAGAGAAAGAGCAATGATGGAAAGTTAAGGAGGCCATATTTCGTGGGTTCTGGAACTCCCTTAAATATCCTTGAATCTATTACTTTTAATTTGACCAAAATTTACAAACCAACTCCATATTTAAAACCATATAACTATGTTGATCATATCAATGGCCTTAGCTGAAGCAAAGAGGAAGATCCAGCATTAGATATTCCTTCAAATAGAACACAACACGTATTTCCTTGTGAGTGCATTACAATTTGTAAGGAATGCCCAGAACATTTGGGTCTACCTCAACATATAAATATGAACAGCAGTAAGAGAGACCAAAAAAAAAAATTATTGACAAAATCAAAGGGGAAAAGTATAGTAACTTAATTACCTTAGCAAGCATATTTCACCAAATAGAAGGAGCAAAATGTATAAGCTAAAGTTATGCGAAAACACACATCACCATTGATTGAGGAAAAATGATGCATTTATTTTTCTTTTTTGCCAGAGTTAAAAACCCCAGAAACATTCGTAATTACTTGCCAGTTATTCAGTGGATGATAATGCTACGGTAAAATGCCACTCAACAAAAAAACTCTGTAAAGCATAAGCCTAGTAACAGATCATTGTATTCTGGCCACTAACCAAGTCAATAATACTAAGATGAAGCAATTTCATCTTATGCATTGGGAAACCATTAAAGACCAAGTATACAGTTAGCAAAAAACCCGAAAACTATGGCTAGCAAAAAACCAGAAAACCATGGCTCAAAATGTAAACATTGTGGGTTCCAAATTCTGATCAAATTCATAGAACGCCAAGAACAGGTTTGTCAACAATTCTTTTTTATATACGAAGGAACAGACAACAAAGTAACGGGGTTTTGTCTGATTTATCAGTAGCATAAACCCTAGTTTTGCACAGTCTAAAAGAGAAATCTTCCGAACATAAGCGGTCATTACAAAGAAAGGGCAGCCGTTTCTATCCCACGTACATGCAAAGTATGCAGCAAATAGAAATCAAACAACTGAAGCCACCATCTGAATCTGGGAGTTTCATATCTTCTCCAACGAGCCATTAAAAAATAAATAAACTTATCAAAAGAAAAAAAAAAAACCACGCAATGGCTTGGGGAAGAAACATATACAATACAATAATAAGCAAACGAAAGATAGAAAAACAACCTAAACTGTGGTGACAAATCCACTTCTATAGTATGGGAAATCAAAATTTGGCAAAGGACATGAATTGCCCATAACCAATAAACTAGAAAAGCAAAAGAGAAAGACACTGAAAAACAACAATAACGCTAGAAACAAGTACAGTAGAAAAGACTTTACCTGGAAAAACTCTACTATTTTGACAAACATCACCGCTACGATCTCAAACTCCACATGCATTCAAAAAGTAGCCGACAACAACAAACTCACTTGGATTATAATTGTAACACCCATATATGATTGAAAGAAACAACAGAGAAGCAAAACAAAGCAAGTAGCAAGAAAAGAAAAAGAAAAGAATAGAAAGAAAGAGCAAGTGAAGCAATTAAGAAAAAAAAGAAAAGAAAGAAAAAAAGTGATTAGTGGAGACAAGATAAGTATGAGCAAACAAGAGAGAGAGAAGAGACCTTTGGGATCTGTTGAGACAAGAAGAAGCAAGAAACTCGAGTGTTGGGAAGAACTCGGGCATGTCCCCTTTTCACTAAACTCTCAACTCACCAAACTATTTCGTTATCTGTAGAAAGACTCTCTTATCTCTCTTCTCTCGTTCATTCTTTTCGTCTTCGTAGTTGGCTTCTGGCAAAAAAATGTTAATAATTCCACATAAAAAAAAAAATTAAAACAAAAAACCAAACCACCCACCACTATATTTTCCTCGCCATGTTTACTTTTTGTTTTTAAATCATTTATTGTCGTTTTCCTATGTGGACCACACTCTTTTTCCCCCACCCCCAAACACGTCCTTAAACTTTTGGCTTTATCCTCAGCCGCCCTCAACTGTAACGTACTTCAAAATACCACGCGCTTTTTCTCACGGGTCATTAACGGAAAGCAACGTGTAGCAACGAGTTGTAGGTTGGGTTTTGTGGTTGTTTCACTCTCTGTCTTTGTACGTGAGATTAGTGGTAGCTATTGTAATGATTATTAGAAAATTGTGTCAGGGACTTTCCGTAGGTTGCTCTGTTTGAACTTATTGTCGAAACTGACCTTATATCTTGCTTGGTTTAGGTGACATCGCGCCACTGTTCCAACATATGTGTGAGTGTGAGCACGAGTATGACCATCCCCATGAGATGAGAAATAATAATAATAATAATAATAATAATAATAATAATAATAATAATAAATTTTAAAAAGTAATAAAGAACGAACGAATATTGCATAAGCATAACTTTTAATAATTTATTATTCCTATTTTTAAAAAGTTAAGACAACAGAAAGTTCCTATCTCATAGTTCCTTATCAAAGATAGGAACCAATAATTGAATGAAATAATATTAGCTAACAATGATTTTATTTGTAAAAAGGAAAGATGGTGATTGTAAAAGTTGAACCCATGTGTCATATAAATTTTTGTGGCACCTTGAAGTTCGTCAAGTTTTTATATTTGACAATATTTATTTGAAATTTTATGATGAACACCGGGATTATTAACGATCTTGACATTTTTCATTTGAGTACTTGACAAAAAAAATATCAAAATTTTTAAAATTAAAATTTTTTATACTTAAAAATTTGTCATTTCTTATTGTTCTTTAAAATTTTTCATTAATCTAATATTGATAATGTATGCAGAATTAACTGGTATATCAAGTGAAAATGAAAATAAAATGCTAAAGACGCAAAAATCGAATTTTTGCTCAGTTGTCCTGACTTCATTGTTCCACTTGTGGGTAATTGAAAAAATCAAACAAAATCTAACTGAGCCGCAACTCTATATGTTTTGACAATCATGTTTCAAGAAATTTTTGCAAACACAGAAATTTGTGTTTTCTAAACAGCTTGTGCATAATGTATTATTAAGGAAGTTTCCACCTCATGGTCTGAGTCAGAGCAACAAATGTGACTCTTAGTTTCTAGTTATATGATACAATTTTCAAAGTTTAAGTTTGGGCTAATTACTGGATTAAACATTAATAATTATCCAACGGAATAAATGATTCCAAATGATAGGATGAGTACACACTGACTCCATGATAAATACTTTTCAGGGTCATTGTACATCAAGTACTTATAGTTTGACAAATTCGTTGATCACACAAATTTTAGCATGCTAAATGATGAGAATGCTTTGAAGATTGACCTTGCTTTCTTTGTTGAGCAATTTTTATTAGAGCGAGACACTCAAGGCAAGGTTGATTTGTTTATGCTTTAGCTTGTTGATGATCTTAAGGTATTCGATAGCTATCTTGGGGTACGGTATCATAGGCATTCATACACAAATACCTATCTTGGGCATTGATTGGGAAGGCAAAGAAATTCAAGGAGCAACATTAGAAAGATACCAATCACATATGTAAGCGTTATAATTTAGAAGGCATTTCTATTGTATTTTAGGTAATTCCTATTAATCTACTCCACATAATGTATTTAATGTGTTGCTATATTATAAAGGCCTTTTATAGTTAAAATTTATTACCAATCAAAGTAATCGAATTCAAAAATAGGGATGCATCAAATTTAAAATTTTTTAAAAATAAATTAAATTAAATTTGAGGATTAAATATTACATAAATATATATAATATTGTATGTTGCTGTTATTTGTTGGACGATTGATTATTTAAAAGTATATATAAGATATTTTTTGCATGTATATTTTTTTTGAGAATGTCTATATCATAGGGGCGACTTTACTGAAATTTTTTCAAATTACACTAATTTCTTATGAATTTTTAAATATAAATTTATGAGGCCATACCTATTCGTCAAGGAAAGTTCAATTAAAAGGCAAACAATGAGTTATCTCGTATTTTGCAGTGGACTACAATAAAGAATGCTGGGCACAACAATATCAACAAATTAGTGTTTGTAGTAGCGAATGTAAGAATTTATTTTATATTATTTTAATTTTTAATATGTAAGTACTTTCAATTATGTTTCCATTAACAATTAATCGTTAGTGTAGGCTCCCCCCTTATGTGAATTGGCTCCCACATGTGCGAAGAATATACTGTGTTACGTGATGCCATTATAGGATATCAGGATAGCTTAGGGAGATTATGTGACACATGGCTCATTTATCAAAATAAAGAAATTTGGGTCTAAAAATTTTGAAAGGATTTGGCCCATTTGTTTTGTTATAAATAAGAGTGAACAGTGAGAAATTAGTAGATTTTAGGAGAAGATTGTAGAAACCTTAAGAAGAGAGAAGAAAGAAAAGAAAAAGGAAAAGAGAAAGAGAGAAAAAAAAAAAAAAAAGAAAGAGAAGAAGAAGAAAGGAAGAAGAAGAAGAAGAAGAAGAAGAAGAAGAAAAAGAAGAAGGATAAAGAGAGAAATAAGATAATAAATGTAAAATTTCCTCTTTATTTTTCGTTTTGAGAAGAAAATAATTTATTTTAGTATAAAAATTATTGAAAATTAGATAAAATAGAGAGATTTTTATTTTAGTAACTTAATAGTTAAAATTATTACTATTTTAAATTATTGAACTACATATTCATAGATTTTGGATTGAATTTGATAAATTAATCAAAATATTTTTAAGAATTATTAAAAAATTAGATAAAAAATTGTAGAATTTGATTGAGCGTGAAAATGCAAGAATTATAGAAATTTTGTTTAATTTTATAAATTAGAAGTTTTAAGTGTGAATAGTTAAAAATTTTGAGGTCAAAATAAAAATTTTTATAATTTTAGGATAAGACAATAATTTTTAATAATTTTGAACTTTAAGTGTAAATATTTTGAGATATTTTATAATTATTTATATTTTAAAGGGTACATTTTATAATTATTTATATTATAAAGACATTTTTATAATTTACCAGTATTAATAGTTTTTATTTTAAAAATTTAAAATTTTAGAATTTTTAGATCAAATCTTAGTTTGATTTTAAGTCAAAAATTTATTTGTACTTTATTATAAGGAGTATAAGTTATTATTTTATTTTAATAACTATATATTGATATTAAAAGTAATATCAGGTGGTGATTAGGAAGAGAGAGATTGGAGGAGCTAAAAAAAAGAATTACCGACATTTTTTGATCTAGGTAAATAATTCACATATAGTTGAGTGTTTTGGCATTTTGAAAAATTAAAATGTGAGATTTTATATTAAAATTTTATGAAAAATTATATTTCAATGATACGATTGCTGTTCTATTTTGTTTTGTATAAATTCTTCATAATTTAACAATGTTATAATTATTAAATTATACTTTTAATGTTTGAAATATTGTGAAAGGGTATAAATAAATTGTTTTGTTATTACTATATGTGATTGGATTATAAGTTGGTGTATGACTTTTTGTTTAGCATTAGTGACTATGGACATGATTTGAGTCCCACGGTGAAAGTTTGTTAACTTAAAATCATGAGCAATGGTCCCTGAGTACAGAGTCTCTAAAATATGTAGACTATACATTTTTTGGATGGCAGTCCCTGAGAATAGTACCTCAAAACTATGCATTACACATAATGATAGCTAATTTTAATTATTATCGTGTTATCATTAATTATGATTATTTCTATTTATTTACGTTATTTATAATTGGTTTAATTGGAAGTATAATTATTGTTAAATCACTTGAAAAACTCTAATTATATATGAATATCTATGAAACTTTAACCCGTACTCTACTTTTCAGTTTCTATTAGAGTAGTAGGAGATAGGTGAACTTGAAGAAACTTTATCCTTTTTACTAAATAAATTTTGAAGGGCTACTTTATTGTGTATATTGTATTTGTAAGAACATTGTAAGAAGATTATTCATATTCTATTAAATAAATAAATTAAGTTTTGATGTGATATATTATGCTGTAGCGGTAGTTTGAAATTTTATGAAAAATATTGGGAGTGTTGTAGAATTTTTATACTCGCAAATCTATATAGATATTGTCCATGTATAGTGAAGACACTGTCAAAATATCCACGACCTTATTTCTTTAGTTTTAAACTATTTCTTTAAATTCTAAATCATGAACCCTAGTTTAGGGGGTGTGATAGCTTGATATAAGAGTTTATGTTATAAATCCTATAGACATTTTAATATAGTTAAATAATAGTTATATTACTTTAAACTTTCAGTTATTATTTTTATGTTTTATATATTTAGATTTTATGCTGCTGTTTTATTGTTTGGTCTTCTAGTATGGGCAAGACTAAATACGATAGGTGGATGACTATGGATCAAACCGAACAGTATACATTAGGTAGAGTTCTTGTCAAAGACCTTAAAAAATTACAAGCAAATCAAATTAGAATGAAAATGTGGGCGAGGTATAGATATCAAAGGGGTATTAACATGTGATTTTCTAATACTAATTCTAGTCTAGGAGTTTTTATAGAAGTTAAGAATAATACGCTTAAAGGAATAAGAGTATATGGTAAAGAAGCGAACAAAAATAAGCTTGTGATCTAGGACGTATTCTACATAAGAAGATATCTTGATGCCTTTAGTACAACAAAAAGATGGTTAAGAAGTTTGACTCAGAGATCGCTAGGAAAGACGAGTGAGAGGACACCAATGACATTAGACCTTTTTTCCTTCTAAGATGACAAAACATTTTGAATCACCAGTGATAAATAGGGATCTTAAAGATTGGTGGAGTATAAGACCTAAACCTACGAGGATGTTTTACCTGTGAATTTGTATTACTAATCGTTTTGTAATTATGACCTTAGTTACTTAAACTTGTAGGTTTTGGGTGCGTATTATTTAGTTTTGTTTACATCGTAAACTTTTGTAGTTTATGTAAAAATATATCTATGCATATGTAAAATAACCTTGTAGTAACAAGTTTTGTTATAATATAATTTATATATATTTATATTAATGTTTTAACTATTATGAGTTGTATAATATATTTTAGTATGTCTGATGATAATAGAAAAGTTATGTCATCCTTTTCACAAAAAGGAGGTGAGTTTAGAGAATTTCACCATACTATGTAATAATTTATTAGTATAATTCATGATTTTGTAAACAGCAGGCCATTTAATCATAGTGGGAGTACTGAAATTAGAAGCACATCAACATTAAGTGAGTTTAGAAAATTAAATCTACCAATTTTTAATGAAAAAATCAACCTATTGGTTGCTGAAGAATAGGTTGGGTAAATTGAACGTATTTTTGATGGGTTGTGGTTACCTAAAAAAATTTGGGTTAAACTTGTAACTTTTTAGTTTGTTGAAGATGTCAATCATTGGTAAAATGCTATGAAAATTTCTAGGTAAGATGAAGAATGGACTTGGGAGACTTTCAAAGAAACTTTCCGAAGTAAATATTTTTCTGAAGTATTTGATGATGCTATATTGTACGAGTTTATACATCTAGCTCAAGGCAACATGTCAGTGTCATAACATGAAGTTAAGTTTGAAACTTTGAGTCGTTTTATTACTCCTTTAATTTCAAAGGAGAAAGATAAAATTAAAAGATTTATAAAAATGTTGAAGCCATCACTTAGACATGCACTAATAATGTTGAACCTTGAAGAATATCCCAAAGATGAATTATGCCCTAATAATTGAATAAGATGAGGAGGAAGTGAAACAAAGTGCGAGAGAGTCTAAAAAGAGAAGTTTTGAGCAAAAACTATTAGGATAGGATAAGAAGAGACATATGAGAGATTAATCCACATCTCAAAATAATAGAAATTTTTGTTTAACAATAAGAGTTTGTTTTGAGTGTGGGCAGTCTGGCCACTATAAGAATTCGTATCCATGTTTGGGGTGAGCTCAAAGTCAAGTGGCTAGTTCTGGTAGGAGAAATGCTTAAAATATATCGCAACAATCTCAACAAAGTAGACAACCGTACCAAGGATAAAATGAGCAATCATCTCAAAGATCTTAGCAATCATAGAATTGGGGCAGATTAGAAACTCAAGGCAAGGCTTTTGCACTTACACAAAAAGTAAACGGGTCAGACCATATAGTAGTAGATGGTACCTTTCTTTTGTTCAATACTAGAGTTGAAGTTTTGTTTGATTCTGGTGTTACTCATTCCTTCATATCTTCAAATTTAATATCTTCATTGGGTTTAGAAACTGAACCTTTAGATTCTAAGTTGTTAGTTGAAATATTAGTTGGGTGTAATATGAATCTTGATAGGATATGTTAGGATTATGAAATTGATATAAGAGGTCACAAAATATCTTTCGAGTTAGTGGTGATGGAAATGGTGAATTATGATGTAATCCTTGGAATAGATTAGTTATCATTTTTAGGTGCAATTATAGATTGTCAAAAAAAGTTGATAATTATTACTTTTTTCTATAGTAATAAATTTTATTTTTTTGAAGGTGTAAGTAGTAGCCAACCTTGTGCTTATGTTGAACATAAAAAGCATAAGGATTATTTGGGGTAGATAGCTAATTTATATTGTCAAGAGAGTAGCGAGTTAAAAACACGACACATTCCTGTAGTTGACGAATTTTCTAATATTTTTTCTTATGATTTGCCTGGTTTGTTATCAAAAAGAGAAATGGACTTTATTATTAAGACGTATTCTAGAACTTTTCTTATTTCAATAGCACCTTATAGAATGGCTCTATCAGAGTTATGAGAGTTAAAAAAGCAGTTACAGAAATTATTGAATAAAGGGTTTATAAGACTTAGTACCTCTTCTTAGAATACACCAGTTTTATTTGCTAAGAAGAAAGATTGCAGCTTAAGACTGTGCATGAATTACAAACAACTAAATCGGGTGACAATAAAGAATAAATATCCATTATCTAGAATTGACGACTTGTTTGATTAGTTACGTGGTTCCAAATATTTATCAAAGATTGATCTTCAATCAAGCTATCATTAGTTAAATATTAGAGATGAAGATATTTCAAAAACTGCATTTCATACAAGATATGGGCACTTTGAATTTGTGGTGATACTATTTGGGTTAACAAATGCACCTGCAGCATTTATAGATTTGATACACCGAGTCTTTCACCCATATCTTGATAAATTTGTAGTGGTGTTTGTGTATGATATCTTGATTTACTTAAGGATACTAGAAGAACATAAATAATATTTTGAGGATTTCTTTACAAGTGTTGAGAGAACATCGATTATATGCTAAACGGAATAAATGTGAGTTTTGGATAATTGAAGTAAAGTTTTTAAGACATGTGGTATTTGAATAAAGGTATTTTAATTGATCATGCTAAAGTGAAAGTAGTACAAAACTGGAATAGGCCAAAATGTGTGATAGAGATAAGAAGTTTTCTTGGGTTAGCAGGATATTATTGTAGGTTTGTAAAAAATTTTTCTCGAATTGCTGCACCATTAACTTGGTTAATTAGAAAAAGAGTGAAATTTGAGTGGTATGCTAAATGTGAGCAAGTCTTTGTGGAATTGAAAGGGCGGCTAACTTCAGTTTTGATTTGATTATTTCTGAGCATGGTATGAGGTATACTGTCTATTGTGATACTTCAAAAGTGGGCATTGGTTGTATTTTAATGCAAAGGGATAGAGTTATAGCTTATGACTGACGTTAGTTAAAGACATATAAATAGAATTACCTTACTTATGACTTAGAACCTGCTATTATTGTATTTACATTTAAAATATAGAGGCATTACTTATATGAAGAAAGGTTTAATGTATTCTCTAATCATAAAAGACTTTGATACTTGTTCACTCAGAAAGAATTGAACTTGAGACATATTAGATTGATGAAATTTTTGCAGGATTATAATTTTATCTTACATTACCATCCTGGTAAAGGTACTATTGTGGCAGATGCATTAAGTACGAAGTCCCGAGACATGTTGGTTGATTCATTCTGTCATGAGTGAAAGACCCTAAAACAATTGAAGGAATTTGATTTAAGAATTGGTAAGGCCAAAGACCAACCTTACCTATTTAATTTAGTAGCCCAGTTTACTATTATTTAAAAGGTGATTGAAATTCAATAAAGTGATCCTGAAGCTCAAGTAATACATGCTAAGTTAGAAAATGATGAGTCAGTTGATGGATGGTTAATTGATTTGTCTGAAAGTTTGAAGTTTGTAAGTAAACTTTTTGCGTCGATAGTGGAATCACTTAAAAATAATATTCTAAGTGAGGTTTATAAGTCTAAATTTATGATTTATTTGGAAAGTACGAAAATATATAAGATCTTACGTAAGCAATTTTGGTGGAAAGGAATGAAGAATAATATAGGCGAGTTTGTAGCTAAATATATGGTATGTTAACAAATTAAGGTAGAGCATCAAAAGCTAGTGATATTACATCAACCTCTCCCAGTGTGTGCATGTGACTATGAATTTTGTAAAAGGACTTTTCAAAACTCAAAAGGGGTATGATGGTATATGGGTTATTGTAAATAGACTAACGAAATTTGCTCACTTCTTACTTGTGAAAAGTACAAATTCTTTTAATGCCTTGAGTAGATTATACATTCAAGAGATTGTTAGATTACATGAAATACCTCTATCTATTGTATCTGACATAGACCCGTGATTCACATCCGAATTCTGGAAAAGCTTACAGAATGTCATGGGTATCAAGTTAAATTTCAGTATGGCCTTTCATCCCTAAATGGACGAACAATCTGAAAGGGTTATACAAATAGTGATTTAGATCCTGCGTTTTGGATTTTTAAGATTCACAGACTGAACATTTACCTTTTGGTGGAATTCGCTTACAATAATAATTATCAGACTAGTCTTGGAATGGCACTATTTGAGGCTTTGTATGGGAGGCATTGTATGGGAGGCCTTGCAAATCACCAGTATGCTGGGTAAAAGTTGGCGAAATTTCATTAGTTGGTTTTGAGTTGGTAAAAGGGACTATTAAAAAAGTAAAATTAATTGAACAACGATTTCTTACAGTTCAAAGTAGTTAAAAGAGTTATGTGGATCATAGAAGGAGACCATTAGAGTTCGAGGTAGGGGATCATATGTTCTTGAAAATTAAACCTCAACTTGGTATTACCAAATTTAGAAAGGGTGAAAAATTAGCTTCAAGATTTATTAACGCTTATAAAATATTAAAGCGAGTTGGTGAAGCGGTTTATAGATTGGCATTGTCATCCTAATTATCCAATGTTTATAATATCTTTTATGTTTTCATGCTTAAAAAGTATAAATCGGATCCTTCTTATGTTTCAGATTGAAAGAATCTTACCCTAACTGAAGACGTTTCCTATAAAAAAAAGTTTGATTCAGATTATTGATCGTAAAAAACAAGTATTCCGTAGAAGAATTATTTTGTTGGTAAAAGTTTTATGGTAACATCATGAAAGAGAATAAGCCACTTGGAAGCTCAAGTCTAAACTACTAAGAAAATATCCTCATTTATTTCAAAACTAAAGATATGCTAATTTAAATTTCAATGACGAAATGTCTTTAAGGAGGGAGGATTGTAACACATAGCCCATTTAATAAAATAAAGAAATTTGGGCTTAAAAATTTTGAAAGGATTTGGCCCATTTGTTTTTATTATAAATAAGGGTGAATAATAAGAAATTGGTAAATTTTAGGAGAAGATTGTAGAAATCCTAAGAATAGAGAAGAAAGAAAAGAAAAAAGAAGAAGAGAAGAAGAGAAAAAAAAAAAGAAGAAAGAAAAGAAGAAGAAAGGAAGAAGAAGAAGAAGAAGAAGAAGAAAAAAGAAGGATAAAGAGAGAAATAAGATAATAAAGGTAAGATTTTCTCTTTATTTTTCATTTTCAGAAGAAAATAATTTATTTTTCATTTTGAGAAGAAAATAATTTATTTTAGTATAAAAATTGTTAGAAATTAGAGAAAATAAATATATTTTTTTTTATTTTAATAGTTTAATAGTTAAAATTATTACTATTTTAAGTTATTAAACTACAAATTTATAGGTTTTGGATCAAATTTGACAAACTGATCGAAAGGTTTCACGAGAATTGTTAAAAAATTATATGAAAAATTATAAAATTTAATCGGAGTGAAAATGCAAAAATTATAAAAATTTTATTCAATTTTATAAATTAGAAGTTTTAAGTGTGAACAGTTAAAAATTTTAAGGTCAAAATAAAAATTTTTATAATTTTAAGATAAAATGATAATTTTTAATAATTTTAAACTTTAAATGTAAATATTTTAGAGTATTTTATTATTATTTATATTTTAAGGAGTACTTTTTGTAATTATTTATATTGTAGGGACCTTTTTTATAATTTATTAGTATTAATAATTTTTATTCTAAAAATTCAAAATTCTAAAATTTTTAAATCGAATTTTAGTTTGATTTTATTTTAAAAATTTATTTGTACTTTATTATAATGAGCATATGTTATTAATTTATTTTAATAATTATATATTGATCTTAAAAGTAATATTAGGTAGTTATTAAGAAAATGAGAGATTGGAAAAGCTAAAAAAAAAAATTAATGATGTTTGTTGATCTAGATAAGTAATTCATATTTAATTGAGTTTTTGTATTTTAAAAAAATTGAAAAGTAGGATTTTCTAGTAAAGTTTTATAAAAAAAATTATATTTTAATGATACGATTGCTGTTTTATTTTGTTTTGTATAAATTCTTTATGATTTAATGATGTTATAATTATTAAATTATGTTTCTAATATTTGAAATGTTGTGAAAGGGTATGAATAAATTAATTTATTATTACTGTGTGTGATTGGATTATGAGAAGGTGTATGGCCAACATTGGTGACTATGGACATGATTTCAATCCCACAATGAAAACCTGTAAACTTGAAATTATAGACAGCAGTTCTTGAATATAGAGCCCATAAAATACAAAAGTTATACATTTTTTGGATGACAATTTTTGATAATAGTACCCTAAAACTATGCATTATACATAATGATAGTTAATTTTAATTGTTGTTTATTATCATTAATTATGATTATTTTTGTTTATTTTCGTTATTTATAATTGATTTAATTGAAAACATAATTATTGTTAAATCATTTGAAAAACTCCAATTATATGTGAATATCTACGAAATTTTAGTTCATACTCTATTTTTTAAATTCTATTGGAGCAGTAGAAAGTAGATAAATCTGAAAGAATTTTAACTTTTTTACTAGATAAATTTTGGAGGGTTATTTTATTGTGTATATTATGTTTGTTAAAATATTGTAAGAAGATTATTCATATTTTATTAAATAAATATATTAAGTTTTAATATGATATATTGTATTGTGGTGGTAGTTTAAAATTTTATAAAAAATATTAAGAGTGTTGTATAATTTTTATACTTTTAGGTCTATATAGATATTGTTCATGTATAGTAAAAATTATACTAAAATATACACGGTCTCATTTCTTCAATTTTAAACTGTTCTTTTAAATCATAAATCACGAACCATAGTTTGGGGAGCATGACAACTTACAAGGGAGATATTCCATTTTCTCCTTAAGCACCTCAACAAGATGCCACTATATGTGATTTTAATGATGACTTGAGAGATAAGGTATAATTTGAAATTTCTTTTATTTTTTTATCTTCAACCATGTGCTAAGTAATTGCATTTTAACATATATGTAATGGATTTTGCAGACACATCCACCTCATCTCCAACAAGACATGCATTTTATGTTGTTGATACATATTAAGGATTAAACACTAATTATGCTTTCCCAATAAATGGTGAATTGGTATACCACATACCAGGGCCTCAGTATGTACACGTGAACAAGATCTTCAAGGCAATTAATGCAATATGAGCAGATATTGAGGTATATTTTCAACTTTAAGAGGAGTTATTTCATATTGAGATTGCCTTGATTAAAGAAAAGGTTGTACAATAAGTGCTTACATTATAGACAAAGATGCATGAGTGCTTCGAAGGCATTCACCACATAAACTCAGCCTCAAGTGTGCACTTGCTTAATTCTTTTGGTATATTTATGATAAATAATAAACCAACAATGATGATCTCATATTCAACTTATAAGAGGGTCTCGATGTGGAGGATGATAGTCTCCTAAATGTTGTGATAATTGCTTCAGAGGACACCCACTCAGACGAACAAGTTTTGGCAACAGTATAAAAGAGCTAGACTATTAGGCATTCTATTTGTAAATCTTACCGACCTAAAAAAACAAAAGACTAATAATATTTCTCATGTACAGCAACGATGGTCAGATTTTGTTGGGTGGTTGCGTAGTTGTGATGTAAGATCGGCGAAGCTATACATGGTTATACTAGTCTTGCATGTTACCTAACCATACTTGGGGTGAGAGTAGGTAATGGTTGGAGGATGACGTAAGTGATAGTGTAAATGTTACTTTTTCATTTAAAACTCTTTATTTTACCCATACTAATCAAATAATTCAACTATCCCATAACATATTAATGCTTACCTAAATTTGTTGTGGGAGTATCAATATAAGCAACCCATGATTATCTCGCAGTGTTGGACAATGACTGACACATATGCACTATAAGTATCTTTACTTTATTTTACTATTAATCAATCTTAGCTTGCTAGTTTTTGCATTTTTTTTTTAAAAATGTATATCTTGCACGCCTATGTTAAAGAGATGTGGCAAAGAATACAAAAAAATGAGATACGCATGGAAAGTGTCTTATGGAATCAAGAAGTTCAGCGATATGTGATAGGTGATATATTATTGTTGAAAAATATAGTAAAGGGGCTGAGGCCATGGTATGACGTGGATTTTTACAGTGATTATGAATCAAAGGCATTAGATTGTAGTGGCAGTATACCTTATGAAGTGCCAGATTGACGTATATAACTCATTCATCTCACTGTCACAAGATGACTTTATGCTATCTCATGTCTGGTGTATTTTAGAGTTGTTGCTATCCCTGCTATGCGAGATCAAATTTTATTCACGTAAGTTAGAGTTGTCTGACGATGTGTCACTATTTTAGGCTACTAGGATACATGAAGGAGTATCACAACAAGATTCACATAGAAGTGATTATGGTCTCTTTATTTGCAAGTATTTTATTCATTGATTAAGTTTGTTTTTTTGTAATATTTTTAAAAAATTGATAAATAATATATGTTACGTAGAATATATCAAAACTACACATAAATAAGAAATCAAATAAATATCATATTTTCATAAACAAAAAATCAATACTACACATAAAAAAAATATAAATACTACACATAAACAAGAGATCAAATCAATATTACACATAATAAATAAACAAAGTCGATAAAACTCATAATTCAATATTACATCTCCATAAACACAAATTCATGCAATCCATAATTAAATAAATAATACATGTTCATGATAAAAATATGGATACAATCTATAATTCTAATTTGAATGTTGAGGGATCAGGTTCTTGTAAGTTTACCTATAATGTCTATATTGATTACATTAAGAATACCTTTTTCATGCCACGTCTTCACTAGCAAAAAGCCTCCTCTTAACCCGATGATGGCCTAAGTCAGGGCATTAAATAAGTGTTAGCAAAATGGTGTCTTATATCTCACTTAGAACTATCCGGTCTAATTGATATTCAATGGGATAGATTGTATCTAAATATGCGACAGTAAGTGCATTAATAGTGTAATAATGATAGCAAAGATCCAGACTCAGAGAATTAGAAAAATTGATTAATCGCTTGATTCGGTTTAATTTTGTTTGACTATTTTATATTTTATAAATATATACTTAATTTTTTAAAGAACATTGGTTCAATTTCAATATTAAGTTTCAAAAATTTGATTAAATTAAAGATTAAAAATTAAACTAGTACACGTGACCTATTTTAATTAATTGAATTAGTTTTATTATAATTAAATTATATATATAACTATAAAATTAATTTTTTTTTGACAAAAAGGTAAATTGTGAATCCGCGCAATGGAACTAATAGTGCACCAAATCTTTGTTCGAGGATGACATTAAGACGAGGGTTGAAATTTGAGTGACCCATGTCCCACCACCAAATTCTCGTTACCGAGAATTTCATATATATATATATATATAGATATATATATAAATAGTAGTTAATTATATTATTTTTCATACAAAACTATTTTTTAAAAAAATTAACTATGCTCATACATCATATTTTTTTCTTTTCATATTATATTTTTTATAAAATTAAATAATAAAATAATTTAATTTTTCTTTTTTTTTTTTTGTTTCTAAAAAAAGTTTCTTGATTCACTTTTAAAAATTAATATAAAAATTAATTATTTAACTATTAAACTATTAGATAGAGTAATTATTTAATTTAATAATTGGATGTACTCCGAAACATGCATTGCAATGCATTGAAATGAAGATGTCTACAATAAATAAATAAATAAAATCATAAATTTTATGATACTAGAATAACTGTAAATTTACAATTTATAGTGGCAAAACCAATACTATAAATTACAATTGTTGGTTTAGATAATACCCAAAAAAAAAAAATAGTATTCACAAATAAACCACGAGTAGATGAAATTGAATTATTGAAATTCCTTAGCTATGACAACGTCAACGCATCACTGTCGTAACAGCAGTAATTAATTAGTTAATTCAAGTCAAGTCTTGCCATTGCATTTAATTAGTTTTAAAGCCTCGTGTTAACATCATAGAATCAAGCCTTTTTTACATTAACGAGTCAATTCATGTCATAAAAAGAGACTTTTATTACCTTATGACGCCTCAGCTAAGGCGGCCGGCCCTTCCCTTTAAGATTCCTGAAAGAAATTTTCTTGACTTTAAAAATCAAATAAATAGATGATATTTCCAAAATTTCAAGTTACTTTGGACTGTTAAGTTAATGCCTCCGGAATAGGGGGATACAGATTTCATGAACTTTATTTGCTGATTCCCAGAGCAAATCGAAGACCACCAAAGTACCAGTAAAATGACTGTACAAATTTGTTTTGATGCGGTTATTGCAACAACTTAATCCCTTTTCTCAAGACTAAAAGTTGGACCACAGCGACTGGCAACAGCACCATCACCATCACCATCAACCCCTACTGCCAGCCATGGTGGATAATTCGTAGGCTGTGCGTGTCTTGACAAAAACTGAATACCATTTTGGCTATCATTGAAACAAAGATGATACAAAGTAAGTTTAATAACAGCAATACAGAAAGATACTATTACTAGAAGTAATACAACACAACGGCAGTAGGTCAACATGAGGGATACCTTGCTCTTTTGATAGTAATGACATCTTATTCTCAATAATATGGCAGAACATAAAGAGTTTTTTTAAAAAAAAAATTGGGCCAGGTCCACGCCAACTAGATGTTAGTTATGCTAATATAAATAATCAAGTTCACAGGTCACATTATCTACGGGCAATTTTCAAATTACAAGAACTCAGTCAAGAAAAAAGTTTATGCAAGACCAACGTTCAAGCCAAAAACAACCAAACCTCATGGTTATGTGTCAATACCAATTTTCTAGGTTAGCGCATCCAAAAAAAGGAAGTTTAGAGTATCAATTTACTCTCATTTTTTTCCCTCTCCATTGTTGTTATTTCAAAATGCTGTCTTTAGTTCGCAAGAAGACGTATCCTTTGGGATCATTTAGAATGATATACTCCAGAAATTAATAGATCCTTGGAAGTACTTACCACAATATGAATCTAGAGGTCTAAGTTAATCTTTTCAGACCACTTGAATATATCAGAGTAAACTCGATCTCCACCCAAGTTGTCTGCGGTCGCTCCTGCAGCTATTCTTATAATATCCTCAATCAATGCAAAATTCCCCATTATATCAACATGAGCACCACTTTGGGTGCCCCGGCCTTCTAGAAGATTAGCTGGGGGAGCATGATCATACTCCCTTATGTAAGTACGAATACCAGAAGGATTGAATCGTGTTCTCCCCCTCCATGCTTTGGCACACATGAAACCTGCACTCAGAACAGGAACCGTTTCATCTCCATTGACAGAAAAAACTCCACCTTTTAAACATGATTCCTCGCTTCCACCCTCTGCAGAAGTATCTATCTGAAAGGGAATGCAGCATTCAGAAGCTGTTGTTAATTTGTAGACATATGCTCTTTCTGTGGGGATTCCAACTCCATACATAGAATAAATCTCCATGTTTGGAGCATTTGGTAACCTGCAAAAGCAATGCAGAAGATTAGGCAGCACCAACAATGATAATTTGGACAAACTATGAATTTCCACAACTGTTGACCCATAGTATTAATATTTTAAATTGTTCAATGCCTATTCAACAACAACGAAATAAGAGCCTAAAAGGGAAATCACTAGCTTTTTCTGTCAATAAAAAGGATACACTACATGTATATTGGATTTGATCTACTTTTAATGGGGCGATGGGTGATTCACAGATTAGTTGTGCCAACCATTTCCTTTATGAGTACAAAGACATAGATTGAGTCAAAGGAATCCACAATTTCAATTTTTCTGATTTTTAGGGGAAATAAAGAAGAGAGAGCAAATAAATTCAATTCCTTTTTCTTTCTGGGAAACTGGAACTCAAGATTTCAGCCGAAAGAGATTTTATGTTATGACTTAAGTTGTTTTATTGAGCTATATCTGTCAAAATTCCTTCCACAAAAGCACTTTCTACTTAGTTATTTAAACCTAACAAGTCCTCTTTTCTTAAAATCATTAACACTAGTGGCAAACATGTCAAGGAAATATCTTGGAAAGTATTTAGTGCCCATGTTGGACAAGTACCATAATTAAACTAAGATTAACCAAAAAAAGGAATCACATTAAGTTCAAAATTTCATCAATTTGAAACTGAGTACTAAAGAATAACATAGAAAAGTTGAAATATCTCACTTTGTTTCTAAGGGGTTTGACCAATATTTGTATTGATTGTACTTTGGATCGTCCAAGTTGTCAGCTATTTCATATGAGAAATGAGCATCTCCACGTGCCATCAGCTTAGGGGCAACAAAATGTAGCAGATCCATAATTGATCCAGCTGTGTAAACTTTGTAATCAACAACAGCTTTAATACCCCCAATACCCATTTCATGGTACTCTGTCCATACATCACAACTGGTTTTGTTTGCAAGGTTGTTGCCCTTGACAGCACCCTGACAATCAACAAATTAAGTGCACAAGACTACTACAAAAAGAAAATAAGAAGACACACTGTATCATAGTTGAAAGCATCTCCGAGTAAAATAAAACAATGTTCAGCCTCTTGTATGATTGTTTGAGGATTGTAGCAAGCAAATTGTGACCATTTGTACAAACATGTTTTATATATATATATATATAAAATATGAAAGCGCTACCATTCCAGCAAAGATGTAAGAAGAAGCAGTATTTGTATTTGTAGTAGCACAGATATGACTGTCAAGAAATTAAAATTAAAATTTCACTTAAGAACTGAGAGAGGGAGAGAGGCCAGTTAATGCCAAATGGAATGGTTTTTAATATATAATACCAAATCATAAATTGGAATTTTACCCTGAAATCAATCCTTTCCAACTTAGATGAATGTGCTTCAGCCACATCTTTCCCAAATGAAATAATTCTCCCATAGTTCACACTTTCTCTGTTTGCCAAAGCCTTAGTCCCATTTTGGTCAGCAGTTTGGATATCATTGTTCTTCAGCTTCTTTCCATTACAGTAATAGCCTCCTTCAGGTGACCAATCAAGACCACCCCAGATAGTATCCCCACCTTTAGGAATCATTGACAAGGTTGAATCCCATGTACGGGTCATCCGCATTAAATGCTGTAAGGTTTGAAGACCAAAGAGATCCTTATCTAAAATGCCTGGTGCAAATGCCCTGTTTTAGGATTAGCATTTCATCATGAGCTTGGAAGCAAAATAGAATGAAGCATGCATGTTGTACGCATGAAGAATTAATTAGGCCATTAACATTATCAAATATTTAAGTTCATCCAACAAGGTAATTCCATTTTGGAAAGCACCAGCATGGGTCCTCCTTTCAGAGAGAAAACAAGAAACAAAATTGCAGTCACTAATTTTGGTAATTCTTACCAGTGATTTTGAACTTTCTACAAAAAATAAAATTAATATAATTCTATTCTCTATGCATTGACAGCATGATCCATTGAGGAAAATCAGATTCATCACTTGAATTTAAAAATAAAAACAAGTTAATATCCATATGATCAAGTCAATGCATGCAACACGATGAGCAGATGTCAAGGCAAGAAACAAGAATATGGGCATACATATATCATAAGTAAAACTTAGAAATATATATTCTGTCCATTGCATATACAACAACCATGAGTTGTTACAAGTTTTCTATAACCAAATAAGTAAAACATTAACTTCCCAGTTTTAATCTTAAGCAACGAATAGATTAAAAACCAACATTTTAATGAGAAATGGTTTCCAAAAGCACATATTAATCACTATTTCAAACCAAATGCTTGTCTAGATTACTAATAGCAAGAATATTGTTTTCTAGAGGTATTGCGGTATCTAATGCTAGAATACATAGCAGACTCTGTATGATGAATATACAAGAAAAAAATACCAAACAATACTAAATAAACTATCAGGGAATTAACCTAACTAATTGGGAAAGAACAATTGTCTTCTGAAACTCTGTTCTCATCTCTTTCAGGTTATGAATTAGGAGATACAAAGTGGGGGAGGAAAAAATAAAAAGAAAATTTTTTTGTTATTAATATATTTTAATGCAATAGAACTTCTCAGAAATCTTAGGCTTGATAAAGAGCATCATGGATTGAGGTAAAGAGATTGAAAGGGATCCCAGATTCCCAGTAGGTATCCACATAGATGTCTTCTGATTTAATAAGATACGCAGAAAACAAAGTGTTTTTTTAAAGGAAGAGATATTGGCTAACAGTTAGCTAAAATTTTCAAGAAAAAGATAGAAGGAGTCAATTGCAAAAGTCGCTACAACATAATGACAAGGCATATTCACATCATAATAGTTCAAAAGAAAACCTGGCAACAGCTATATCCTTGGCTTCACTAGAAAATAGTCCTCCAACTGCTTTGGGAACCCCTAAAAATGGTCCACCAATGTTCATGATTGCCTTTATATGCTTATCACACCAATTCGGTCCACCTCCACTGCCCATTGGAGCAGGTGCCTCAACCCACTTCATAAAATGCAGAAAGTACAGGACACCCATTGAATGAGGAATTACAACCACCTTTTTCCCATCATTTGTAGCTACCATGAGTTCTATGTTATTTTTTATTCTGCTTAAAGTCTGGTCCCTGACCTAACAAATTTAATCGGGCATAAAAATGATTATATTGAAAGAAAATATGCAGCCATATGCATATTTGCAAATGGACAATATACAATATACACATTCACCAACACAAGAAGAGATTTTGGGTTTTAAATCTAAACTATACCTCAGTGTTCTGAAAGGATAATCTCCAGTCATATGCAGCCATATACATAGTTTTCTCTTCATATCCAATACGAGCTAAATTAGCAATTAAAACTGCCCAAACAAAATAACCTGGTGCAAAGTAATCGGCTGCCACTAATCCGGATACAGGCCTGACCCTAATACCAGGAGGGTCCAATCCAGTTTCATTATCCAGTGACATGTGCTCAATCCAGCATAATGGTCTGTATTGTTACACAGAAATAAGAGGGAAACAGAAAATGTCAATTCCAGAATTTTAACAGTAAAACTTCACGTCTTATTTAATACTGTGAAGCAGTGAGACATAAAAGCGGTTGTCATGACTGAGCAAACTGGACGATAGTTAATCAGAACCAGAAACCTTCCATCAAGTTAATAATATAAGTGAAAGAGAACTAATAGCAACGGACATACAGTGCTTTGTTTCTAATAAAGTTTTCATTAATTTTACAAAATAAAACAATCTAAATATTAGCAGGTGAAAAGAGCAACCAGATACTAAAGACAGATTGATATGCTATTTTACTACCTATAATCCATATAAGATAAATAATCTTACACACAAAAACAATCAAAGTCACTTGAGAAAATCAGTGATCTAGTTTGGCAGCAGTGAAGCACATACAGAAAGTGCTATCAAATCGCTCAAATTTTGGTAGAGGGAAACCAACAGGTATGAGCCACAATACAAGCCAAAAACTGGTTGAATTAAATAGCAGAAAGCACAAGATTTCACTAGCAAACCACTCATTATCAATCCAAGTGAAGTGCTAAAGCACTAAATCCTCAATAATGACCTAGGAATTGTTTAATTGAAATCTTAATTGGTATACCTCATTAACCATTAGAATTATCAATGGCATAAACGTTTATGTTTATGTCATACTGCATCATAATCAAGAATGAATTTACCAACATCAAAATAATATACCACTGTTGTATAATGGTTTCAACTGCTCTGCATACAGATAATCTAATGTCAAACAAAACGCACTTATCATAATTTACCATTAATATTTCAAATACCAACCACTTTGACTAATTTTTTTTTTTTTTAGCAGAACCCAACTGGTTACCAAAACTGAATCAAATTTGATACAATGTAGTCAAGCTATTCTTCCATCACAAACCCCGTATAAATCTTTGTTTGTCAAATTCATAAACTAGCTTTCTAAATCATCCATTACTACAAACAGCTTACTCAAATTCAATTTTCAGTAATCCTAGAAATACAAAACCAAATAAAGTTCTACACTCGCAGAGCAATCCAGTGAACAACTGGGTACACTCGTCTAAAATTCCCAAAATATAACAATCAAATTTTCACTTTACACTTCCATATTACCCACTATAAGTAACTACAAGTAGCTTTTTCTTTCCCTTTTATAGTCCAGTAAGGATATTCAATCTAACATAATACAAAATAATTTGGCATTAATCAACATATTACATAGCTTCTTAATTATGCGAAGTCCTATACCACATAAAAGCAAAGCAACATTTACAATTTAAACCGCAAGAAAAGGCATTACCTTTTGTACAACTCGCCAAATGTGCCGCCCCATAGCCGCTTCCTAAACAAGCCATCAGCACACTGGTGGCCCTCCCACAGCTCGAGCCCACCGGTCACTATCCCCGGGACAAAGACCACCGGGTGCTTAGCCGTCAAGCCCTCTTTGAGCAGTTTCAGGCCGGGTGGATCAGGTAACGGCCCCGTGATGGCCTCCGTGACGAACTGCGGGAAAGACGCCGGCATCGCGTTATATGAAAACAATAAAAACCACCATGTGGAACATATACAGCCGATGAACCAGCAACAGCTGTCCACACAAGAAAATTTTCTAATTTTCTCTTCGCTGTGGTCTGGCTTTGATTTTTCCTTCCCTTCGTCATTGGCGTCTTTGTCGTTGGTGTGAGGATCTGTTGGGTTGCGAGATTTTGAAAAATCGGTGCCCTTCCTGCGTCTAAGAAACGACATTGGTTTTTGAAGAATTAAACCGCAATGATGTGAAGATCTATAGATGCACAGGGAGAGCCTGTGCTTTAATTTTCATAATTAAATAACTCTGTTGTTAAGCCGGTGAACGGAGACAATGAGTGAGTGAGTGAGAGAGAGATTTACCGCCTGAAAGACGTGTAAGCAGGTTATTTGGCTAGAAAGACGAGTAAGACAGTGAGCACTATATTTTATTCCGCTTCTTGGTGAAGAGGAGGCTAGAATTCTCTCGGTGTCAGATCTCCGACGTGGGGGCCTAGGAGGATAATAGTTGATAATCATACGTGACAAGTTCTGGAAACAAAGTTAATGGGAAACGTTGGCGCCGCGCTAATGAATACAGTAATTGGAAACCGGCGGAGGGAGAGAATCAGCGGGGAGGACGTAGGCTAAAGCAAGTTGGTGTGCTTGAAGTGACGTCGTGTTGTATTAATAGACAAAACTTAAGAACTGTACTTTGTTGAATTTTGAGCGAGGAGGTTAGTTCCTAGGTACAATTGCGAAACCAAAAAGCTGATAACTGCACTAAGTCCAGCATGAGTCAGAGTCAGAGCTCGAACAACTGTAAGCTTGTAACTTAGTACGCTATCCATTGAACAAATGAAATCCTTGTGGCAAACGGGTGGGCTAGACTAGACTGGCCCGGGTCTGGTAGGTAAACGGCCGTGTTCTTATTATTTGACGCGAGCTTCACTTTACAGTTCACTGTAGCAAAACGGCAGGGACACACCACGTTCTATGTTTGACCAAAATTCTAGAAACGATATTGGCCGTCTTTGGCGTCTTCCTGCGCAAATATATTTTTTTTTTTTTAAAAAAAGACAAAAGATCATCTCTTTTTTCTAAGAACAGGAGCAAATTTTTTTTGGAAAGAGAAAAATACAAAGAAATATATTGCAAATAAATTCTCTTCTTTTTAAAACAAATTTATTACTGTTGTAATTGGCTGTACTCCACCTCAATTTTTTGATTCATTGATTGCACGACATTTACATTTTGATAGAGCTCCCGTATTAGAAATTCGCATCGAATCTCTTTTACTTATTTGCTATATATACATGTACTTTCCTAATAAAATTCAATTCAGTATACGAATTCAATTATTAAAATTAAAAGATATTTTATTTTATTCAAATTTTTTTTCATAGTTTAAATGTTAATTCTTAAATCAAAGATTAAATTTTAAATTGATAAATCATATATGAACTTAAAATTATGAGAATGTTTATATATTTTCAAAATTCAAAATTTTAAATATTAATTCTTAATTTAGAATATAAAGTTTTAAGCCTACAAAATATGATGAACCTGAAGTCTAAATATTATTAATGTTGTAGGTCTAGTGTTATGAGCTTAAGGTTTGTTATCAATTTAAAAGATTAGTCAATTAGGTGATGTTAATTAAAAATCAGAAAGTAAGCCAAGGTTTTAACTACGATCAATTCAAGCCCATAAGCAGCAACCCAACAAGGATTAGCCCAACAACGATTAAACACAGCCTACATATAGTACCAGCAAGACAACAAATTTTAAGTGATCTTATTGAAGAATAACTTATTTACCGTTATGCCAACTTTACAAAGGTCAAAAGGATAGTCCATCATTTTAGCAAAACAAAACTCCAAGACAATCGAATATTTTTCATATTAGATTTCATCCTTTATTCAATTATGTTGTTTAGCTTTGTTAATTCTTCTTATAGCTTAAGTAACTGGTGTATAAATTGAGCTTTTCTTTTTAATTTTAGTTAAGGCTATAAATTTAATATTTAGAGAAGTAATACAATGGAAAGATTTTAGCTTTCCATTTCTATTTTCTAATTTTGTATCAGAGCTAGAATATCTTTTTTTTTTTAATGGCTTCTATCACACTACACTCAAGCTTTTCTTCTAATTGAGAATACAACCTTTGTAAACTTTCAAAACCAAGTAGTCTATCTTTTCCAAGCATGATAAAGCTCATTGAAGTTAATTTTATCTCGTGAAAATCATAAGTGCTGCCCTACATTTGGGAAAATGATCTTCAAGATCTCCTGGATAGTAATATAATACCTCTAAAGAAAAGCAAAGAGGTCACTAGTGAGGAAAGAAGTAGCACAATGACCTTAAGTATAAACTTTGGAAAAAACAAAACCAACAACTAATGGGGTAGATACTTTCAACTCTCAATGAATTTTTACTTCTTGTTATAGTTAGTTGTAACTCTTCATCTAAACTATGGCAAGCTTTTGAAAAAATCTATGTTGTAAAATCAATGTCAAAAATTGTTAATTTAAGGAGCTTGATAGCATCTATAAAGAAAGAAGGTTTAAGTGTGACTAAATACTATATGAAGATGAAGGTGATTACAGATGCTTTAAAGGCATTTGGAAATTTAATTTATGATAGAGACTTCATTCTCTATCTATTAGGTGGTCTAAATAGAGACTATGAATCCATCATAGTAAATGTCTCCTCTTAAAAGAAAACTCCATCCTTGGAAGAAGTATTTTCCATGTTGTTAAGTCAAGAAAATAGACTTGACAACTAAAATGCAACTTTTATTATAAGATTTTAATATGAAGTTTTTTGCAAACTTTGCTCAAGGAAGCAATAATTAGAAAAGAATTGGAATTCAAGTGTTCAAAACAAGTAAAGGAATAATGGATCTAAAAGAGAAAGAGGCGGGAACGGTGTTAGCAAATGAGGAAATCCCAAACATGCTTGTTAAATATGCTTAAAGATGGAACATGTTATAGTTGAATGTCAACATAAATACAACAAGGATTTTTCTCCTTAGCAAAATAAGCAAGAGTCAAAATCAACTTTTGTTGTAGCTCCATAATTGACTCTTAATCCAAGCTAATACATGAATAGTGGAGCAATTAACCATGTTACTAACTCGTTGAAGAACTTATTTATGAATCAAGAATATCGAGACAATGAAAGGTTGGCAATTAATGATGGTAAGAAACTCTTAATCTCACATATTGGTGATAATGTTTTGAACATTCCACACACATAAAAACCAATTAACCTTAATAATATATTTTGGTTCTTAAAATTGTAAAAAAAAACCTTATTAATGTTTCTCAATTGCTTTTTGATAATGACATTGTTGTTGAGTTCAACAAAAAATATTGTCTTGTGAAGGACTGGAGGAAGAAAAGAATTTTCTTTCAATGTTGGTTAAAAAAGGGTTTTACCAAATGTTGAAATGCACTGTTATGCATTCTGATACATATGGAACAATTAACCCAACTAAAATGTGGAATTCACCAAATGACCTTAACTTAATAGTTAGTAAGTTAAACAATGACAAATACTTTAGTGATTTGAAAACTCAAAAACAAATAGACATTTAGCTTATGATGTTGGAGCATCCATCTGTAAGTGTTTTTAGAATCTTGATTATGCCATCTAATAACTTTGATGTTATGAATATAAACATTTCAATTTCTCCCCATTCTTTTTGGTCTATGTCAAAATATCAAGTTGCATAAAAAACCTTGTAAATCTATTCAAACAAAAACCAAGACACCATTAGAAATTATTCACATTAATTTGTAGACGATTTCATTGGGTTCACCTAAATTTTTCCTTTAGTCTATAAGTTTGATGCATTTATAAACTTTAAATAGTTTAAAAACTAAATAAAGAAAGAACTTGAAACTAAAATTAAAGCTTTGCAGTGCGACATGGGGATGAATTTAAAATATTTGAAAGTTACTTGTTAGAGCAACAAATCAAACTTAGATATAATTGCTCCTATACATATTATCAACATGGAAAGGTTGAGAGAAAACATAGGCATAAAGCTAAAATAGGTTTAACCCTTCTAGTTTAATCTCATAAGCCATTAAGGCTTTAGTAGGAAGCCTAATGAATAGACTGCCTACTTCAACCTTAATGAATAAATCACCGTTTGAAATCCTTTTCAACATCAAACCTGACTTTAAGTTTTTAATTGTGTTTGGTTAAGAATGTTATCTATTATGAAGACCTTATAACCGAAGCAAATTTTAGTTTCACACCATAAAGTGTTTTTTCATATGTTATAGTCATTTTCACAAAAAAAATTTTTTATTTGTATCCCTCTAAGAGGGTTTATGTTGCAAGAAATATTATTTTCAATAAGAATGCATTTTTATTTCAATTAGAACCAAATTTTCTCTATTTGTTGCACCTAGCTGTGAAAGCAATTGTGAAAGTCAGCTATTATATTATATCATGCACAACTAGTTCTCTTAAATCTTTAATCACATTTCAGCAAAGAAAAAAAAGGTCAAACCATCTTCTCTAGATCAAATCAATCACTTTATTCAAGTCATGATCAAGGTACACCTACATCACAGAGAACACTACCTATTTAGTCAACCTTACTTGTACCCATCATACATTCTCAAGTCACTCCATCTTTACCTTAAAATCCACCAAACACTGAACTAATCATGCCAAATCATTTCATGATAATTAAAAGTAAGGCTAGTATCTATAAATAAAAATATACATAATAAAAATTAAGGCTAGTATTTATAAATAAAAATATACACAATAAAAATTGTTAAAGATCAAAATTCAGAAATGTTACCTAGTAAAGATGAAGCATTAAGAGATCCTAAATGGAGAGTGGCTATGTAATAAGAATATGAAGCCTTGATAAAAAAAAAAATAAATAAAACTTGGGAATTGTAACCATACAAGCTAGTGATGAAAATTATAAGAAGCAAGTGGATTTTCAAAATTAAAAAGAATTTGAATGGAAGTATTCTGAAGTATAAAGTTAGATTCTTGCCAAAGGGGTATTTGTAGACATTAAGGATAGACTTTTTTCAAACCTTCAACCTAGTCATTAAGCCCTCTACAATCAAGATTATTCTTACCTTAACTATTCATAAAAATTGACCTGTCAGACAAAATAACATTAACAATACTTTTTTAAATGGAGACCTCACTTAAACTATATTCTTCAGTCAACTAACATGCTTCACAAATGAGTAACTTTTCAATCATGTTTATAGACTAAAAAAGCCACTATATGGCCTTTAATAAGCCTCTAAAGCTTGGTATAACAAACTAAAGTTTACACTTCACAATTGGAACTTGATCAATACAAAATTAGATACCTCTTTATTCTGTAAATTCAAAGATTTAGAAGTAATACTATTTTTCATTTACGTGAATGATATTATCATCACAACAAGCAATCCTACATAAATTAAAGAGGTAGTCAAACTGCTGAATAATGCCTTTGTACTTAAAGATCTAGAATACTAAAACTACATCCTTGGTTTTAAAATCGATAGAACATCGAATGAAATTCATCTATCATAGCCAAAGTACATTAAAAAGTTTTTCCTTAAAATAAAAATGCAAAACAACAAGGGTAAATCAACTCTTATAGTAGGAAGGACAAAACTCAACAAAGCTGAAGGTAATCCATTAAGAAACAAGACTCTTTACATGTTAGAATTGGTTCCCTTTAATATGCAACATTGTCAAGTCCAGAAATTTAATTTGTTGTGAATAAGTTGAGCCAATTTATGCATCATCCTTTTTAATCACACTGAAAGTCATGCAAAATGGTTCTTAGATATTTGAAACACACAAAATACTTTGGTTTAGTTTTCAAAAAGATAGAACACCTTGATCTGGTTGGATTTTCAAATTCAAACTAGGCTAATGGTGTAGACGACAGAAAATTGATTAGTGGTAACTGTATGTTCATGGGTAAAAATCTTATGTCTTGGAGTTTAAAAACACAATAAGTGGTGGCCAAATCAAGTATAGAAGTTGAATATCAAGCTATAGTTTAAGTAAAAGTTGAACTAGTTGGATAAAATCTCTTCTTTTTGAATTAAAAATAAAAGTTAAGAAACCGCTAATTATTTGGGTAGACAATACAAGTAAAGCTGCCATAGTTAAAAACTCTATATTTTATGTAAAAACAAAACATATCAAGATAGATGTCTTTTTTGTTCGAGATAAAGTAGCTAGTGAGGAACATGTGATACAATATATACCAATAAAGAGCCAAATCATTGATATATTAAATAAACCTTTTGTATAAGCAAGATTTACTTTCCTTCTAAGTAAATGAAATGTCGATGAAAGTAGAGGGTTATGTTTGAGAGGGGAAATTGGGAATTAGAAAGTAAGTTAAAGCCTCAACGGTATATCAATTCAAGCCCACAATAAGCAACCTAACAATGATTAGTCTAAGAATGATCAACCATAGCCCACATATAGTACCAACAAGACAATAAATTTCAAGCGTTCTTATTTAAGAATTACCTACTTATTGTTATACTAGCTTTTCAAAGGACAAAAGGACAATCCAACGTTTTAGTAAAACTAATCTCCAAGGCAGTTGCATATTTTTCAAATTCGATTTCATCCTTTATTCAATTCTGTCGTTTAACTTTGGTAAGTCTTCATGTAACTCAAGTAACTGGTGTATAAATTAAGTTTTCCTTCTCAGTTTTAGTCAAGGTTGTAAGTTTAATATTCAAAAAAGTCATACAAAGGAAAGATTTCAGCTTCCCATTTCTATTTTCTAACTGTATTATCTACATGTTATAACTTAACTTTATTTATTAATATATCGCACTTAAAATTGTGAGATGAAAATATCATTAAAAAAATATACTAAAAAGTATATTATCTATTTCTATATCACTAATATGGTATTCCCACACTAATTTTGTTAGTATAATGCAATGTTGGGCCGAAATAATAAGAACATTATGCTTGTTAATTCTCCTTTATTATGGGCTTTTTCACTTTTGCTACATAAGACTTGTTTTTGACAACCTTTTATTGTCAATCCATGTGTCAACCATAAAGCTTAATGTTAATATGAAATCAAATTTGGTGTTTTTCATAGCACAAATTTTTAGTATGCAACCATATATGTGTCATGTGATGGCTTGTAAGCTTATTGAAAATAAAATAAAAAATGAAAAAGTTTTATTTTCATTTTGATAATTGGGAAGAAGAGACATGGAGGGAAGAGAGATTCAATTTCATTAAATATTCCAAGCTAAATTGTAAGTTAATTTCACTTAATTTTGTTTTATGCATAAGATTTTTCTATAATACACACACACATGCACACTTACAATTACACGTTAATAACGTTGTAAATATTTTAATTTTGTTTTGATTTTCATTTTTAAATTGTTTAATTAAAGATTAATTGATAAAATTTTCATATTGGGATAAAATTGTTAACAATAAGTTTTAAATATATTAGTAAATTTAATTTTAATGTAGTGTATTTTTGTATATCAAATTATCAATTGATTATTTTATGGAGATTTTGTTTGATGTGCATAGATATATAAATTGAAGTTTTTAAAAGGTATATATGTGTTTGATTTTAGTAATTAAGATAAAAATGATTTTTGCATTAAGTATTAGATATGGGTTTGTTTGTTATATTAGTTTATATTTGTGAAAAATCTGTGAATACTTAGAATTTGTTTGTTACATTTGGTAAAAAATGAGTTAGAAGAGTAATTTGAAAGTAAATTAAGTTATTCTGTGAATTAAAAATAACTTTGGGTCTTATTGATATTAACCATCTGCGAATATATATGTAATTCTTTTAGTTTTATTTTTTGCATAGATTTTATTTTTATTAGGCTCGAATTCCTTAGATATAGGTTATATAATTATTTTGATTGAGGAGGATCAAATTTATCAATTAGGTTAGCAAATATTTTTATTAAATTTATTTATGAGGTGATTCTAAAAAGTAAAATAAATCAATGAAGGAATAAAGTGGTTGATTATTTGAATTTTGAGATAGGTAATTATATATAATTAGGATGGTTTAGTTTTTAAAACCAAAAAGTAGAGTGCTTTTTTTTTTAATCTAAAATTTATATGCATATGCATATAAATTTTTTTAAATGTATTTATGTTTATCTAATTAATTGTCATTGAACCAATTTCAAATATATTAAACTTGAGTTTTTCATGTGCATAAAGTTAACAATAAAAGTTTGATAATATGTTTTGTGATTAATCTTTTGTAATTTTGTTAAAAAATTTCAAAAGTTATTATTTTTATTAATTAAGCAAGTTTATTAAATGAAGATTTATGTTGATTTTGATTGTGCATCGGCAACATGAATGTATTTTATAATGCCTTGAAAAATGTCAAATAAATATGTGAATATTTAGCGATTTTTTGTAAGGACTAAATTGTAAAATTTTTTTGATGAAATTGTATAATTTTTAAATATTTAAAGTTCAAATATACTTTTAAAAAGATTTAGGGTTATTTAATTTTTTTTTTAAATTTTTCTTATAAATACTATAGTAATTTTATATCAGTCCCACCTCTTTTTTTTCTTCTTACTTTTCAAACACTTCTTTGACAAACCCTTTCCAAACCTCCGATCGATATCATTTTCAAACCATATACTTTCCTCAACATACCTATTCCACTGCCGTAAATTTCATTTCAATCCAACTTTTAATGATCTAATAAATCCTGTTTAAAGTTTTTAAAAACTTTTTGGTCAATCCCGATCTCTTATTAAAAAATTAAGCATACTAATGAACTCATCTCAATGAATAAAATAAAACCATTAAAAAGTTCAGACCCAAAAGTCGCCAAATCTTTTTTGAAAAAGTAACTAAAGTTGTGATTTTTTGATAAAATTTTTGGCAAACAGCGCTTCAAATGGAAAAATAAACTGCATCATTAGATTCATGGCGTCGAAAACTATAAAGATCTTGAGGACCTACTATCCAAATCATTGAATTTTAAGTTATCGTTGGTTGAATTATAAGTCTGAAGCATTTGAAAAGCTTAAAGAATTTAGAGATGAAGTAAAAAAAACAAACTATCAAAAATATTAAGGCACTGTAATATAATTGAGGTGGAGAATACTTAAACTATGAGTTTTAAAACCATTGTCACAGGGATTTTGTTTAGAACGGCACGCCGTTTTGCTGAAGCACTCTTATTCAATTAGCACTCTCAAAGTTTACTCAGCAAAACTTATAAGGTCACCTCAACACATACCACAAGTATGGTAAAGTAACAAAAAACAAACAACACGATATTTATGAAAGCGTTAACTTTTAACTTTTATATTAATTGTAACAAAAATGAATATAAGCTCACTACTCGCACTTAATACAAGTGTGTAGCACTCCCTCACTTGTATCATTCATATGTAAAATTTCACATAACATGCCTTTAGGCTTTTTTGATAGCTCTACATATAATGAAACCAATACCTTTGGTTTCCTAGGGTTATTAAGTATCTTAATTCATCTACAACTCTAGTAAATAGCAATTTGAAACACATTTAAAGTCTATTTTATGCTTAAAAGTTATTCATAATACACTTCTAACTTATTTAGAAATCTTGCTTTTATCTTGCCACGTTGCGCTTCTAATGAATTTTGAAGTCTGCCTCTAGACAGCCATTTATAGCTGAGTTTGTTTGATTAAAACTCAAATTCCCTCATTTAAAAGTCTTATTTGTCTTTTGCTTTGTTAGGAAGAGTTTGCTTCTAATTACGCTTGTTAGTGACTCAATCCTACTCAAACTCTAACTATGTCCAAGCAACCATGCTTCAGCAAGTTTAGTTTATCTTTTTGCCTTATGGTTTTATACTCTTATATTTCTAACCCTATGGAGTCAATCTAACCTTACTTAAGCAACATATTTAAACTTTATCTTATAATTGTGTATCAATTATTCTTTTGTACTACATAGTCAGCCTATTAGTGCTCAATGCTCAAACACTGTGCACTAATATGGGTGTATACTAACTTGCTTTTGCACATATTGCCTTTACTCCCACATATACCTGCTTACTTTAACATTTATAACTAACTATTCTTTGTTATGCATTAATTATTGGTATATGCCTTAAATCTAATAATATTTTTGGATATTTGTCATGTTTGTATCATGATATTTTTTTGATTTACATATAATATTTGATTATTTCATTATTATATGTTTATATGTTTAATAAATGTAATAATGATTTTAGAATAGTACATTCAATTACTTGCATACTATTTTTAAATGCCCATTATCAAACATTATTGTAAATAGGAAAATAATAATATATAAAAACTAGTATATGTAGTGACTAATAATAACACACACACACACACACACACACACACACACACATATCTTATGATATGAGATACCAAGTCACACATGAATACAAATTAGTGAACTCATATACTGGATCAACCCATCATGAGAATACAACGTGAATCATTATATGAATGTTATAAGTAATTTTTATAATGATAATGGTATATCTGAGCCTTGAACTTGAGATCACCATGATTCCCAACGTAGAGAATGACATTTTAATATTTTTAAACATCGTCTATAACAAGGTAGATTATAAAAAAAATAGTCAGATATGTCATATCTCGTATAGAGTGATATGTGTGATTAAAATAAAATTTGTTTCTCCTATATAATAGGAGTAATATCTTAAACTTTTCGATTGAGTGAAAGATTGAAAACGTATGGCTATATTCAAATAAGTTAGTATGTGATATTAATTTTATTTGATAGAATAAGTATACTCAGCATATCAAAGAAATATAAAATAGGACTATACGAGGATAACACATTTAATGTCTCATGTTCAATTAAGATATTTAAGATAAAAGGGATTAAATTACATGGTAATATTGGTTACAGATAAGGTAATGTCAAACCAATGATATTCTCGTTATTTGGATAATTATGATGTATTGTTAGACACTACTCATTACTTATAATACTAAAATTAGATTTTAACATTATTGCCAATATTACAAGAATCTAAATATGTTTAAGATTTGTTGAGTTATTTAAATATTGACTTTGACTTAGCCATTATATAAAGATAGAATTAAATTTTATTAGTACTTACTTTACTAAATAAATTAGATTTTATAAGAAAACTCAACTAAATAATTTAAGTTTAAATTAAAAATTTAAAATAGTAATATAAATATATGATATTTATTTTTAGAGATGTGCTTAGGGTTTATTTTTGTGTCCTTAATTTTGAAAAGAGAAGAACATATAAAATATTACATATTTAATTCATAGAAGTTAGCACTTTGAGTTAAATTTCCAACTATGTGGATATCATAAAGGCGCGAGACAATTGATCTGTATTTGTGGTTTGGCAAAATTGTCTAATTAGAGGTATATACATATTTATTACATTAAATTTTATATATATATATATATAATAACATTAGGATTTATTGCATTAGAAAGCAAACCGTATATTTTTGTGTATTTTTTGTTGCACATATATATTAGTTTGCTTACAGTAATATCATAGCCAACTTGCGGAATAAGCCTAGTCATTTATATATATATATATATATATATATCTGTATTGATATGTTTTAGTAAGTGATTGTGATTGAATATGATTTTGGTTGGTTTTCTTTGTATATGAATATGATACTATCTTAATTTGATTTAATTTATTAATTTAATATGATTAAATAGCGAGATAGTTGATGTTTCAGTGTAAGGTTATATTTAAAACTCAAGTTTATATCTTAAAAAATTTATATAACATGATTTTATATTATGTATATATATGTTTTATTGAATATGGTGGATATTTATGGTCTAAAAGACCAATGTGATTGGATTGATGAAACTACAATCAACTATATTTGATGAAATTATATTTACCCCTAGATTGAGAATATTGATGTAAAATGGGTTATAAATATGTCATGTTTATTTTTCTATTTATGTATGAGATGCATGATAAAGGAAAATATATTTTTTATATATATGAGATGCATGATATAGGAAAATATATTTGATATATGCATGAGATAACATAATATTGGAAGAATTAGTTAAATAAATATATAAGTGAACCAATGTATAAGATGCATGATAAATAATGAAATCGTGAGATTATTTCTAAAATCAAAATTTTTCGTAACTAAAATATTAAGTTAAGCCTTCTAATGAATAACACTCATCAAGACCTCAATTAAATATATGTGTGCTTACCAAAATAAGGTATCATACTAATTTTGGTAAGATACAATGGAATAATAGTGATATTCAAATTGTTTAATTAAGTCATTTTAATAAGATTAAGAGCCTCGAAGTAATAAATTAGGTATACTCTATTAGATGGATTAGAACAAGTGTTACTCACCAAATATCCAAAAATTGCATATGATACAATTGGCAAATATTACCTATCAAAATAACTAATTTTAGGTTAGTTAAAGTGAACTTAAAATAAGGTGAAATATGGATCTTGCCCCACTAGAAAATTTAGTATAAATTTTTTTGAATTAATAATAAGTGTTATTAATTTAAAAGAAAATAGTGGACATAACTATTACTTAAAATTTGATTAAATGTATTATTGCATGATACTTATTTTGTATATTATGTTGTAGATTATTATTATGGCATAACACATTATCATTGCGATTAGTCTTTGAGAAGGATAATTTAAATAAAATAAACTTTCTTGATTGGTATAAAAATTTAAGGATAGTCTTAAAGTAAGATAAAAAATTTTATGCCTTAAAACAACTCATACATGAGCCATCTATTACTAATGCCTCATGGACTAAAAAGAATGCTTATAAAAAGTATCAAGATGGCACTTTAGCATCAGTTGCCTTATGTTAGCTACGATAATATTAGATATTCAAAAATAATATGAAGAAATGAAAACATTTAATATAATCGAGCACCTTAAGAAACTCTATCAAAGACAAGCAAGCCAAGAGAGGTATGATGTCTCCAAAACTTTGTTTCAGTGTAAAATGTTGGAAGCAACTTCAGTTAGTGCTCATATACTCAAGATGATTAATTATATTAAGAATTTAGAAAAATTGAGTTATTTTTTTTAAGTCAAGAGTTGGCTACTAATGTTATTTTGCAATCGTTGCCAGATAATTATAGTCAATTTGTCATAAATTACAACATGAATAAAATGGACAAAGCTATTCTTGAATTGCTAATCTTGTTATGAACAGCTAAAGCAAACATAAAGAAGTCTAAACTCTTATTAATGGTACAAAAGGGTAAAAGAAAAGTTTAAGGCAAAGAGTAAAAATTAAAAGGACAACAAGAATAAAAATAAGTCCAAGCCCAATGTATTTGCACTATAGTTGAAAAATAAAGTATTTAAGGAAGGGACATGCTTTTATTATGGTAAGACTGGATATTGAAAGAGGAATTGCAAAATTTACTTAAAAGATCTAAAAAAGAAGAGAAGTGAAACTTTTATTTCAAGCATTGTTGTTATAGAAATTAATTTATTTACTTCTACATCATGGATATTAAATATTGAATGTGATTATCATATTTGTCTTAATGTATAGAATCTTAAAAGAAGTAGAACATTGATAAAAAGTGAAGTGGATTTACGTGTAAGAAATGAAGCAAGAGTTGCTGCATTAGCTATCTTTACTTACTGAACTTGTTTTAGAATTAGAGGATTGTTATTATGTACCTTCATTAATTAAAAATATTATTTCAATTTCTTATTTATACAAGATTAGTTATTTATTTATTTTTTAAAATGAAAAAGTTTATGGTAGTACACATTTGATTAATAGACTTTATATTCTAAATTTTGATATGCTCATTCATAATATAAATATTAAAAAAATTAAATCAAATGATTCAAATCTTACTTATTTCTAGTATTGTCATTTATACCAGATAAATGTGACTCTTATTTTTAAGCTCCATAAAGATAGATTATTGGATTCATTTGAATTTAAATTTTATAAGGCATGCAAATCTTGTTTATTAGCTAAGATGACTAAAACTCCTTTTACTGGATATAGTGAATGGGTAAGTGAGTTGCTAAATCTTATACATAGTGATGTATGTGGGTCTTTTAACACATAAGCTAGAAGAAGATATTAATATTTCATTACATTTATTGATGGTTTCAGTCTATATAACTATGTATATCTTATGAAGTATAAGTTAGAATTTTTTAAACAATTTAAAAATTTAAGAATGAAGTTCAAAATCAACTTTGTAAAACTATTAAAATACTTTAATTAGATTGAAGTGGTGAATACTTAAACTAAGAATTTTATGATCATTTAAAAAAATGTAAAATAATCTTACAATTTACTCCCCTTACTACACTATAGTAGAATGGTGTATCTAAGAAAAGAAACTAAATCTTATTAGATATAATTCGTTTTATGATGAGTCATGTGGCTTTTTCAGTTTTTTTTTTTTTTTTTTCCAGACATGCTCTAGAAACAGTTGTATTTATACTGAATTGTGTTCCATTTAAATTAGTTCAAAAAACTCCAAATGAAATATAGATTGGTAAGCATCTCAGTTTGTCTTTTATGAAAATTTGGAGTTGAGGTATTTATGTGAGATGTCAAATCTCTGAAAAACTTAGATCAAAATTTAACAAATATTTTTTTGTGAGGTATTCTAAAGAAACCATATAATACTATATCTATAATTTCATCGAGTATAAAGTATTTATTACTCACACTAGTATTTTTCTAGAGAAAGAATTCCGATAAAAAAAGATCACTGGAAAGAAAATAGAATTCAAAGAAACTCAAGATTCACAAGAAATAGTTGAAATACTCGAGTTTCACATGTGGTTAGGGAACAAGAATATACTTTTATAACATAAGTTTTATGTAGGTCTAGTAGAACACATTGTGAGTTAGTAAAATATAAAGTTTTTGACTCAGCATACAGCATAGCGATGTATTACTCGTGGATCAAAATAAACCTATGCCTTATCAAGACGTGATTATAAGACTAGATTCTAAGAAAAGGCTTGAAGTTATAAAATCTGAAATGGAATCTATATACGTTAACTAAGTATAAATCTATGTATGTTAACCAAGTATAAATTTTGGTTGATTCACTCTAAAGAATAAAACCCATTGGGTGCAAGTAGACTTTTAAGAAAAAGACTAACATAGATAGTATAATATATATATATATATATATCTCTTTAAAGGACATTTGGTTGCACAAGATTTTAAACAAAAGGAAGAGTCCAAAGTAAAGGACAGTAGTCAATTTTATAATAGGGGTTGAATATATTGTTACCTTCGATGTTGTTAAGAAAACTATTTGAATCCAAAAGTTTGTTATTGAATTAGGGGTTATCCTAAGCCTTTTTAACCTAATAGAGTTCTATTGTGATAACAATGAGATTATTGCACAAGCAAAGAAACCCAAATCTCACTAGTGATTCAAACATATACTTTAGTGCTTTCATTTTATTCGAGTGATTATTAAGAGATGAGATGTGAAGATATATAAAGTACCAATGGACATTAATATTACTGATTAATTAATGAAATCTCTAACACAGTAAAAACATGATTGTCACGTTAAATCGTTGGATATTAAATACATGAAAGGTTGGATTTAGTGCAAGTAGGAGATTGTTGGTATATACCCTAAATTTAATAGTACTTTTGAATATTTAGCATATTTGTATCATGATATTTTTTTATTTATATATATTATTTGATTATTTTATTATTATATATTTATGTGTTCAACAAATTATTTTTAAATATTCTTAATTAAGCATTATTATGAATATGATAACAATAATATATAGAAACTAGTATATATAGTAACTGATAATAATGTATGTGTGTTATGATATAAGATATCAAGTCAACACATGGATACAAGTTAGTGAACTAATGTATTACACCGACTCATGTTGAGAACGTTACATAAATCATTATATGAGTGTTATAAGTGGTTCTCATAGTGATAATGATATATGTGATCTTTGGACTTAAGATTACTATAGTTCTTAACATAGAGAATGATATATTTTGGTATTTTTAAGTCTTGTCTGCAATAAAGTAAATTATAAAAAAAATAGTCAAATATACTATAGTTTATGTAAAAAAATACGTATGATCAAGATAGAATTTGTTCCTTTTATATAATGGGAGTTATATCTTGAGCTTTTTGATTGAGTGAGATTTTGAAATACATGGTCATACTCAAATTAGTTAATATGTAATATTTATTTTATTTGATAAAATTAGTCTACTCAATATATCAATGAAATATAAAATCAAATCATGCAAGGATGACAAATTCTATATCTCATGTTCAATTAAGATATTTAGGATAAAAGAATTGAATTATACGGTAATATTGATTACAGATAAAGTAATGTCAAACCACTGATATTCTCGCTACTTAGATAACCATAATGTGTTGGTAGACACCACTCATTACTTATAACACTAAAATTAGATGTTAGTATTACTACTAATGTTATGAGAGTTTATTGAGTCGTATATTAAGATCAGAAACAATATATATATATATATATATATATATAGACACATACACACACACACATACATATATGAAGAATTCTAAATGTGTTTAAAATTTGTTAAGTTATTTGAGTATTGATTTTGACTTAACCAATTACATAAAGATTAGACTAAATTTTATTAATATCTACTTTAATAAATAAGTTGAATTTTATAAAAATCCTCAACTAAATAGTTCAAGTTTAAATTAAAAATCTAAAATAGCAATATAAATATATGATATTAATGTCTTGGAAGTGTGTTTAGGGTTTGTTTTTTTGTTTTTACTTTTGAAAAAAGAAGAACGCATAAAACATTATATATTCAAATAATAAGAATTAACACTTTGAGTTAGATTCTTGATCGTGTGAATACCATAGAGATCTAAAGGCAATTGATCCGTGTTCGTAATTTGACAAAATCGTCTAATTATAAGTATGTACATATTTACTATGTTATATATATATATATATATATATGATAATACTATGATTTAGTGCATGAATTTTTGTATATTTTTGTATATTTTTTGTTGTGTATATGTATTAATTTGCTTACATTAACCATGTTCACCTTGATGTACATTGTGCCTACAACATGTTTAAAATCCTTTAAGTTAAGATCAAGGTATAATCTTGGCCTTAAGTATACACTTTATAGTTATGGTTGTGACAACTATATTAAAAAACATAATACCATTTCATAATAGACTTCTTTAACGACACTACAACATAATGGTATTTTTGAAATGAGAATCGAACCTTGTTAGACATGGTATAATCAATTATGTCTAATATAGATTTTTCAATGTCATTTTAGGGACTAGCATTGAAAACATCTATTTACCTTTTAAATAATGTTCAATATATATTAGCTAGCAAAACACCATATGCGATATGGCATAATAAACGACTAAATCTTAACTTTATGATAGTTAAGAGTTATGATACTTATATGAAACAATTGTCTACTGATAAACTGGATACAAGATCAATTAAATGTAAATTTATAGGATATGTAAAGGAAACATGTTAAAAAAATGTTTTTGTTTCACACAACACTATTTTTTTTTTTTTTTAAAAAAAGAGTTTTTTTCTAAGAAAAGATAATGAAAGTATACTAGAACTTAACAAAATTTTAGAACTATAAAATGATATTAAATTGCCTTCAACGTACAAAAGATTAGTGATAGAATAACCATAAGGTCAATAACTCCAAAATTTTAGTAAAATACAGTTTGAGCCAGAGAGATATAGATCTTTCATGAAAGATAAGTATGATTTACTAATTGTTCAGAATGATGATCTTACTAGTTATATAGAGACAATATCTGATATTGACTCTTTTAAATGGCATGAAGTTATAAAATCTAAAATATGATTGATGTATACCAACTAAGTTTGAATCTTGGTAGATACATTTGAAGGGGTCACTTTTATTGGGTATAAATGAGTTTTTAAAAGAAAAATAGATGCATATGAAAAAATAGATGTAGATGGCAAAATTCAATCTTACAAACATAAGTTAATGGCAAAATGTTATAAACAAATTCAAGGAATTGATTATGATGAAACCATTTCGCCAATTGCTATATTGAAATCCATTCAAATTCTGCTTTTAATAGCAACATATCATAATTATGAAATTTGAATATGTATATGACATAGTTTGAAAGTTTTATTTTAAAAAAAATATATAAATAAGATATGCAAGTTACAACGATCTATTGATGAATTAAAATAAGCCTCTTAAAGCTAGAATCTTCATTTTGATGAGACAATCAAAGAATTTAATTTTATTAAAAATGAAAATGAATTTTGTGTGTACAAAAAGGTTAATGAGAGCGCAATTATATTCTTAATATTATATATGAATGACATATTAATACTAAGAAATTACATTCCAACGCTTCAATATATTAAGTTATGGTTATTTAATAAATTCTTCATGAAAGACTTTAGAGAAGTAACTTATATTTTGAAAATTAAGATCTATAGAGATAAATCTAAAAGGTTGCTCGGTGTTTCACAATTCACATATATAGAAAAAGTTCTTAAAAAATTTAAGATGGAAGATTCCAAAAAGGGTTACCTATGAGGCAAAAAACTTATCACTTTAAGAAATGTGCCTTAAAACTCCTAAAGAGGTTAAATGCATGAAATATATCCCATATGCTTTAACCATAGGATTATATGCTTTACTAAGTATAAGATTTGATGTGTTTTTTGCTTTAAGTGTTATAAGTGGATAAGACAAGACTTGTACAACGGTTAAGACGATCCTTAAGTGTTTAAAAAACATAAATGATATATTTTTGATTTATGGATGATGTTCTGAACTCAAAGTTTTGAGTTTTTTTTATGCTAGTTTTCAATTTCACAAAAATGATAACAAATTACAATGTAGATATTTTTTTATTATGTTAGGAAGTGTAGTGAGTTGAAAAAATTCCAACCAAACTATTACAGCAGACTCAACAACCAATGTCGAGTACATAATTACTAAAGAAACAGCTAAATAAATAGTTTGGATAAAAAAGTATAAGCAAACCAATATACACACGCAATATAATTACACAAAATAAATTGTTTACTTTCTAAGATCCATATGGTCAACTCTAGTATTATCGTATGTATATAATTTAATACCATAAATATGCACATACCTCTAGTTGACAATTTTTATCAAACTACGAATATAGATCAGTTACTTCTGTGTCTCTATAGAATCCACACGATCATAAATTTAATTGGAGTGTTAGTTCCTTTGATTTGAGTACGCGATGTTTCATATCTTGATATTTCCACTTTCAATAATCTTTCAAATAAGATGAAAGCGTTGAAATATATATTTGGATCGCCGGTGAGATCTGGATTCCTTTGCTTGTTTAATAGCACCATTTTTATTATAATAGAGCTCTATTGGGGCTAAAAGGCTTGAGACAACCTCTATTTTAGTAATGAACTTTTTTTTATCCAAACGACCTCGTTAGCTGTATCGAAAGCAGTAATATACTCAGCATTTGTCATAGAATTGGTTATTAGCTCTTACCTTGAACTCTTTTAGCTCACAACACTATTATTAAAGTAAAACACAAAACCTAATTGTGATCAATTTGAAAACTAGTATCAGTGCAATCTCTTACCATGAGCTCTTCCTCACCCCCATATATCAAGAATATATCCTTAGTTTTTCTTAAGTACTTAAGGATGTTCTTAGCAGTTGTCTAGTGACAAGATATTTAGACGAGCACATTACGTGGCATATATGACGAAATCTACAGTAGATGCATAAGGAATTTTACTCATGTAATCTCTCTTTTCTTGTGTCATAGGATATAAGTAAGAATATTTTCTTAAATTTTTGTATGTTAAATCTCTTTAACACTTTATCTATGTAAATACTCTGACTTAGGTCAAGCAATTTTCTTGAGCTATCTTTATAGATCTTAATATTTAACACATAGGTAGCTTCATCTAAATACTTCATTGAAAAGCATTTTTCCAATCATACTTTTACAAATTGTAAAATTAGAATATTATTTCTAATAAGTAATATGTCATTTATATACAATACTAGGAAGATAACACTACTCCCATTAACCTTTTTGTAAACACAAGGTTCATCTTCATTTTTAATGATACCAAACTCTTTGATTGCATTATTAAAATGAAGATTCTAACTTCTAAAGGCTTGCTTCAAATCATAAATGAATTTTTATAGCTTACAGACCTTTCTAACATTCTTTGAAATGATAAAATCTTGAGAATGTGTCATATACATATCCTCTAAAAAATTCTCATTAAAAAAAAATACAATTTTAACATTTATTTACTAGATTTCATAGTCATAGAATGTAGTTATTACAAATAGCATCTGAATGGATTTAAGTATGACAGCCGGAGAAAATGTCTTATTATATTCAATGCCATAAATTTATTTAAAACTTTTTGCAACCAAACACCTCTTAAAAGAATGTATATTATGTTTATAAGCTTGTTAATAGTTCAACAATAATTTTTTTTTTTGTAAAATTACTAAAAAGTGTCTTCAAATCTATATCAATTAAAAAGGTTGAACTTCAAATTTTCACATATCAACACACATTTGTATTTTATTTATGGATGCTAACTAATTTAATTGGTAACATCTTTGGAGTGGTGATAAATAATTTCAATTAAATTAATGTAATATTAAAAAATGTAAGAATATATAAATTAATTTTTTTTTTCTAATTCTGATCAATAATTAAATTACGGAAAATCAACCAATATATATCAATTAAAGTTAATAGATGCCCACTTTAGAAAAAAAAAAAAAAAACAAAAAAAAAAGTAAGTTTACCGCGGTAAATATTTGTGAGGCAAATCAAGAAACGGCCTAGTGGTAGTGGGCCGTTACTTACAAAACAGTTGGAGTAAGGAATCTGTGTTGACTACGGATTACGACAGGTGCGTATTTCCCAACCCAACCCAACCCAACACACGGACCAACACTCAGGCTGTCAACCCGAGCGCATTGTTCTGTTCTGTTCTGTTTGTTCAATCCAGTCCAGACCCTACATCCCATAAACTGGTCAACACCCGGTCACCGGTAAACGAAGAAAAGGCAAAGCTCTACCTCCACACATCTCAGTTACTGCTCTTGAAATCAGCACTATCCCATTAGCCAATATAGTCTAGCTAGCTCATTACCCATTTGCCACCAACAATACAAAAAGACCCTCGTTAGTTTCTTCTTCTTCTTCCCTCCCTCCCTCGCTCCCTCCCTTATTTTATCATATAACATCCAGGAGTTTAATGCTAAACCCTTGGATTATTAGAGGCTGTTTCCATATTATATTTATTTGTTTTTTTTTTTTTGGTTTGTTATTTTGTTTGGGTTTGGTTGTTTATTCATTTCATTTACTTTTGATTTTGGCAGAGAATCTCTATGATGGTGTAAATTAAAAGTGGCCGAGTAAGCGTCTCGACGATCGTGCTTTGAAGCTGTAACCAACAACAACGTACCACTGAAGAACTGTTCTTCTGCGGATTTCAGAATTCTCATTCCCACTATCATAACATACAATACAATACATACGTACTAACTTCCACGTCTTCTCTTATTCATCTTTTTGTTGTTGCTTTTACTAGAAGCTTTATCTTCATCAAGCAAAATCCATTACTGAAATCTAACAATGCAGTCTGATATTTGTCGCAGAATTTCTTTATCTGCTTGAATTGTACAAAAGAAAAGAAAAAAAATGCTGACGTGCATAGCTCGCTCGAAGCAACCCGGAGATGACTCATTGAGTCAACCCCAAGACTCGGACTCATCCAATATCCCTGGTAGCACCAAACATCAAGCCATCAAATCTCTCACTTCTCAGGTTATTTACGCTTAAGACTATCTGAATCTCAATGATAATATCTGGCGTCGTATTTTCATGGTGTTGTTTTTGGAATTTCAGCTCAAGGACATGGCCTTAAAAGCATCGGGAGCGTACCGACAATGTAACCCGTGCACGGCTCCGGGTTTTCAAAGTCGACTCAAGAATTCGGGGGAGTCGGATGCCGATTCGGATCGTTTCAGGTGGTCGTACAGAAGGACAGGAAGCTCGAGCTCTACGACGCCGAGGACTTGGGGGAAGGAGATGGAGGCAAGGCTTAAGGGGATATCGAGCGGCGAAGCGACTCCGATAAAATCGGCGAGTGGCCGCCGAGTCGACCCGGTCGTGCTAATTGAAGAGAATGAGCCGAAGGAGTGGGTGGCCCAGGTGGAGCCCGGTGTGCTTATCACCTTTGTTTCACTGCCACGTGGAGGTAATGATCTGAAGCGGATACGGTTCAGGTACGCTACGCTTTAATTCATTTATTCTGTACCTGTACGATGCCACGCTCTTGTTCAGTTTCATTCATATTATGATTAAGATCTGACAGTGAATGTGATTTTAATAAAGTGTTTTTTTTTTTTTTAAACTACGTTTTCGCACCGTCACTTGCCTAATGGATCAGACACGAAATTGGTTGCTTGCTGGGGTTTGTTGGGATATTTATAATTATTTTTGTTTTTAATTTTTCTTAGCAATTTTTGTGGGCTTTCTTTGATTGAATGATGCAGTTGTTGTTTGGATGCACAAGGTTAAAACCTACATTGGTGTTAAAAGTGTAGTTTAGCTACGGTATAAACTTCATTTAGCACTATAATAAAATATAACTTTCAACTTGAAGTTTGAGTCCAAGGTAGCAATGGTAATTAGGATGGATCCAAACACAGCCTTAGAAGCCGCTGTTGAAAGTGAAGAATTTTGATTTGTTGGGGGGGTGGGGGCAACAATATTGTACAGTAAATCCCACGCCTAGCGAAAAAGCAAGGGCATATGGAAGAAAAAGTCCAAAAGGGGAACTCATTGTGCCTTATTAGTGGTGGTGGGCCAGAACTGATTGTGTTGGGAAGCTTTTTCACCTGTCGGGAGAAGGCTCTCTTCTTTCCGTCCATTTCAAAATTTCTTCACGCCTCGCCTGATTCTCCGTGGCCTTGTCTTCTTGTGATTAATTTTTGTCATCTTTACTTGTAATAAACAATAAATGCCCATCATGGTCTGTCACCCCAAAAACTCTTTTACAAGACAAATTATGACACTCTCCTACGTTCAGAATCAAATATAGACCCTTCTTGTTCCCAGGAGAAAATGACAAACAGCTTATTTATTCGGCTCTGCATCAACTATTCATATCTTTTTTTATTATTATTGAAAAAAAAAAAGTTTCATTTCATTGATTAATACAAAAGCAATTTGACTGCTTTGTTGCTTTGTTTGATGATGAAACAAGGGCACTTAATATTGATTTAAAGAGCAGTTTTATTGGACCTCTTCCCGTTATGGTTGGATTAGACATCCACTATTGAAAGTTCAAATTCTTAAATGTGGCATTAAAGATATAATTTCTATTTTATTACTTTAGTTGCACTGGAGGTAGGCTCAGCTTTTGAATGCTCTTAAAATAAGGTGGTTATTCCTTTTGTGAAAAAGTGATTCTTGTCTAATCTTGTAGTGGCCTAACATATTTAACAAGTCCACTTTCCACAATGATAGAGGTTTCAGGCTTCAAGAAGCACTAGGCCAATACGTTATAAGCATAACACTCGCTCATTTGATATTTTCTTGTTCATCTCAATAAATTGCACCAAAATTATTGGTCATACCAATGCCAAGTCACTTTCGGTTTTACTTATTTATTTTTCATTGAACACTACGTACTTTTGCTTGATTGACTTTTATAGCATACATAGCTCTGCCTAATGCCTCATGGAACTAATTCATGTTTAACAATTTCATGAATCTAAACTTTATTTTACTTTGTTTCAATAGTCGAGACATGTACAACAAATGGCAAGCTCAAAGATGGTGGGCAGAGAACTATGATAGGGTCATGGAACTTTATAATGTCCAGAGGTTTAACCGCCAAGCTTTTCCGCTTCCAACACCACCAAGATCTGAAGATGAGGTGATTCTAAGCCTAGTTACCTAACAAAACTTGATGATGGAAAATTCCTTAAACCGGCTTTAAAATCTCCATTGTCATACAGAGACAATAGCTGTTTATTGTCCATAATTAGTATCTATCAATTTGTTTCAACTTCCGGTAGCACCTGCACCCTGCTCTATGGCTAACAAAATTTAGTCTTAAGTCACCTCTCTACAGCAATATGAGGTGCTATTCTTTAATTGCAATTTGATGGCTTCAATTCTGCATATTATTTCTCAGTTTTATCTCACTTGATTTAATTCTATACAGAGCTCAAAAATGGAATCTGCACAAGAGAGTCCTGTAACACCGCCACTGGCCAGAGAACACTTACCCCGTAACTTGTATCGTCCAACTGGGATGGGAATGGGCTACTCATCCTCAGACTCACTTGACCATCACCCAATGCAAGTGCGTAATTACTATGACTCTGGTGGCTTCAACTCTACCCCAAAACTTTCCAGCATCAGTGGAGCCAAGACAGAGATATCATCAATGGATGCCTCTATACGAAGTAGTTCTTCAAGGGAGGCAGATCGCTCAGGAGAACTATCTATCAGCAATGCTAGTGATCTTGAGACTGAATGGGTTGAACAGGATGAGCCAGGGGTTTACATCACTATCAGAGCTTTGCCAGGAGGCAAAAGGGAACTCAGACGAGTCAGGTTCAGGTGAGTTTCATGTTACAACTTCTATGATAATCTCTTTGGAGCATATGATGTGAAAGATTTGAGGTGTGGAAAGTATAGGAAGCAGGTGTGATAGACAAACATGTTTCGGTTGAGACTGCCACCATTACTTTAGTGGCTCCAGTGTTGGTACACGTAGCATTTTAGCTCATGTTGCAAAAATGTGAATCGGCATTTGAAATGTTTGCACCATGTTACAATGACTTGAGTTAGTTCAGAGACATCTGATCTTTAATTTCCTTGGACATCCGTAAGTAATTTTCAACAATTAAGATGTGAGGATAATTACATGTACTAGGCAGCCAAGTGCACCAGTAATATTGAAGCTGTGACTCCGCATAACAAATATTTATAAGCTAACCCATCTCTGTGGACAGGTCATCACTTAGTGATAGAAAGTTTCTCCGGATCTAGAGGACTGACCAAGGCAGTAGCCAATGGCCAAGCCATTGTATCAGATTGATTACTTGCTTGAGCTTCTTGTTTGTTATGTGATGTGGCAAGAACAAAGACAAACCTAAAGAGTCATTCCTAGCATATGTTAAATGCATCAATTCTCCTTTAATTTGAGAAAATTGAAATAATTGAGCTGTCCGGAAGACAACTGAGCATAAAGAAAATTCTGGAAACTCAAAATCAAATCCTTCTGTTGATTGGTTTTGACTTTAGGCAGCAGATGATCCTGCGTTATGTCGAGTTATAATTGATGGTATGACTATTACAAACAGAAGTATTATGGTCAATTCCTTTTAACATTGTTAATACTGCCTGCCATTATGCTTCGCACAGTGATACTTATCATAACTAGTGTAGTGGCCTAATTATTTTTTTGTTACATCATTTTCTGGTTTGGAATTCTATTGTCTTGATTGAGTTGTGTTGTGCTGTATGAACTTTTGGTTGCAGTCGAGAAAGATTTGGGGAGATGCATGCTAGAATGTGGTGGGAAGAGAATAGAGCAAGGATACATGAACAATACTTGTAATTGGGCATAAGTATTGGCATGAACAATACTTGTAATTGGGCATAAGTATTGGCAACTGGTATTTTTCTACACTGGGGGGTTTTTTTTTTTTTTCTTCTTTTTTCCTCATTTGTTCAGGTAATACAAGTAGAATCTTTGCTATAGAGATATGAATGGTGCTATGCTAGCACCTTTCGATCCTGCAAAATGGTGCTATGGTAGCACCTCTCGATCCTTCAACAAGTCCAGGCTTTTTGAAGTCTTTGGACTTGGCACTTGCCTGAGATGTTGTCATGGGATGCAGGTGGTGAACTCGGTTTATATTTATATTTTCTTACTTTCTCCTTCTTGAGAACTTGGTGGAAAAGAGCATCAATTGTGTATTCGGAGTTATTTGGGTGGTTAATAAATCAAAAAGAAAACAGAAAGTGTGCTGTCTCCTTCTCTTCTACCTCTTTTAATGTGACTCTGCCATAAGATAAGCTAACTACTATAATATTAATGAATGGAAATGGCACTACTTTTTTTTTTTGGCCTGTTTTATTTGATAGTTACTTTGTCTTGATCAAAATTAAAAAATAAAAAAATAAAAACAAGATTACATCAATAATTGTCTTTTGTATGGTAAAAGAATTAAAAGTATCAAATAAACATGATTAATTGTATAAATTATGATAAATATGAGATAACAAAATATAATTATTAATTAATATGAAGGATAAAAAAATATGTAAAAAATTATTTTATAAATAATGAAAATGATGACAAAAATAATGATAGCATGATTTGAATTTATAAATGAAATTAAACACTAACATTATATAATAAGGTGATGTTGAAATTTATAAATTAAAATAATATTAAACTAATAATTATAAATTAATTTTTAGATTTTTTTGTTACAATTTTAAATAAATTATGTAAATAATTAAATAATTGTTTGCATTAAGCATAAAATGTATAAATAAGTAAAATTCAAAATTCAAACATTTGAAATATTAGAATCATAAATTTTCATTCAAGGGAGATGAATGATTTCCAATAGAGAGGATATGAATATTTAAGAAATTCTTTCTCTTTCTTATTTCGGCCAATTAAATAAAAAAATTTTCATATTTTGAGAATTCTTTTTCATTTTTTGCATTATTCTTTTAACTTTATCTTTTATGTAGAATTTAAATTTTTAAAACTTCATTGCCAAGGCCAAACAATACACAACCTTGTAGCCATCAACTTCCTTGATTGCATTTGGACTTATAAGATAAACTGTACTATAGAAACTCATTGGTTATGAAATTATTCTTAATTAATTGACTTATTCAAAGATGCATGACTACTTATTAAACAACATTTTTATTTTTTAGAAGATATTTTATACCCTAAACTTACCTAATAGTGATGTAAGATATAACATTTTCTTTTATTCTTTTAGACTTTTCAATCCAAAATATATCTATTTAATTAAGAGAAACTAAATTATATAACTAAGTTGAAGAAATTAAGATACTAGCCAATTAAATGTTTTTTGCATATTCCTAAGAATGTATATTGCTTACAAGAGCTTCATGTACAAGAGTATTTATAAAAAAAGAATAAAAAGGGAAACCTTAACTAGAAAAGGGTAAGTGTATAAAGAAAAAACAAATTGCTTTTACAGTTATGCATAATATCCTTTAACTTACTTTGGCTACTTTCTAAGCTGCATTGTTACTACTAAGTTTATTAATTTGTAAAGCCTATAGGGATGCCTTTATTGAGGTTTCATTTCATTCCTAGAAACACACACCACAATAAGCTTAAGATTCAAGAAACTATCTAACACTCTTTTCAAGTTAAAGTGTCCGAAATAACATTTAGCTTGTCTTTAAAAAATTTGAATCTTTCTTTTAAAAGAGGTTTGGATAAGATATTAGTAGTTTTTTTTTAAGTTGAGAAATACTTCACTTCGAAATCTTTATTAGAGATATGTTCCCTGGATGTAATATACATCTATTTCTAGATGTTTGGTTCTTTCAGGTTGAATTGGATTCACAACAAAGGCTGCACCTCTCATATTATCACATTATATCTTTTGTCTTCTGCATAAATCAATGTTCAGCTCTTGAATTAAGGATTTTAGCCATGCCAATTTTGTTGTTGCTTGTGCCAAGTTTTGTACTCAAACTTGGTGCTAAATCTAGCTACTAAAGCTCCAAAAGACCAAATTGCTATGGAAATAGTAATTAACTTTCTTTCATCCAAGTACCAACCTAGCTTGTACTTGAAAAACTAGTCAATTGAGTGTTACTTTTGCGACTAAACTGTAGCCTATAATTCAAAATATCCTATAAATACCTTAGAATTCATTTGTAAACTATCTAATGTCTTTGTTTGGTTCACGTAGAAATTGACTAAGTTTATTTACACTAAAGGTGATTTTAGGCCTAATAATGGTGGCATATTATAAAGCACCAATAATGCTTCTTTAAAGAGTATCATCACTAAAATCATTTCCATCTTTCTTGGACAACTTCAAACTTGAGCTTATATGGTTAGACTTGCAATTGCTCATTCAAGTTTTCTTAAAGAGATCAGACATATACTTAGTTTAACTTGAAAACAAGCCTTGATTGTTTAACTTTTATACCTAAAATTACCCGAGTGAGTCCAAGATCTGGAGTGAGAAGTTTTCATTGAGTTTAGTTACAATTATATCATCTTCAAAAAGGAATAAAATGGTATTAAACTTTAAAACCTTGAACCCCCACAGTTCCAAAGCAGACCTTAACTTCTCATACCAAACTTTTAGGGTTTGTTTTAGGTAATAAATGACTTTTCTCAATTTGTTCCAATGATTTGTTTAGTTCTTCAAAGTCTTTAGACTAAATCATTAACAATTTTTTTCTAAAGCTTTTCATTCTACAAGGCATTGTTGAAATTAACTTGTTTGAAATTCCAACCTTTGCCCACCGTCAAACTAATTATACTCTTATGGTTGATCCTTTTGCAACAACATTAAAAGTTTTTATGTAGTCCACTTTTGAAATTTAAAGATATCCTTTGGTAACAACTTTCGCTTTATTCTTGTAATGGTACAATTTGAATGATATTTAACTTTGAATACTCATTTATCTCCTATTACTTTCATTCCTAATTTCTAAGGCACTAAATTTTAGGTTTGATTTTGCTTTATAGTTGCAAATTCTTCTTCCATGGCTTTCCTCTAATTTGCACCTTTAAATGCTTTTATTCATTATTTTGGAATATATTCCATCTTTATATGGTGAGTTAAAGAAAGATATATCTGAGGTTTGTATACATTTACCTTTGACCTGGTGATCATTGGATGTAAGTTCACATCTTGTTGCTTAGGTTTTTCATACAATCTTGGCTCATCTGAAATTAATTCTTATATTAAAACATCTATTTTTGTATTTGAATAAATGGTATTATATTCTGAAGATAGTATTTGGTTAACAGAAGTAGTGATTAATGGTTAATTAGTTTGGTTAGCTAAATTCTAGTTTGAGATGTCTGCCAAGGAATTATCACCTACATTTGTACCTAGAAAGTACAGAAAGGGAACAAGAAAAAATAGTGTGTAAGTTTGTAAAGCATTTCCAATGTTGTCATTACTCTGGTTGAATGTGGTGTTACTTATACAAGGAAATTCATTCTCATTAAAAATTACATGTTTAGAGATATAGATTTTACTAGTACTATGCATGCATTTATAACCCTTGTAATCTTGATAATAACTTAGAAATTTACATTTTGAAGTATGGGATTGCAACTTGTTTTAATTGTAAGGCCTTAGATGTATGAAATAAGCGTAGCCAAAGGTTTTGAGAAATGAATAATTAAAAGAAAGTTTAATATTAAGATGTATGGGAACAACTTGTTTTGTTGGACAATTTTTGAAGAGGTGAAACAAATTCTAATATTTAGGTAAGCATTCTGTTTATAAGGTGAATAATAGATTCAAATGTATGCCAACAAATTTGAAGAAGTCCATACTATACTAACAATGTAAGACTATTTTTGCCAAAAATATATGGTTCCTTTCAATTTTTCCATTTTAATGAGGTGTATGGGACAAACTATGCTTTATTTATTCAAGTAAGATATTAAAAGCCTGAATTCTCCTCTCCAATCTGTTTACAATGTGATCATTTTGGTATCAAGAGGTTATTCTAGTTTTTCAATGAAATAGATAAGTTGTTGAGTGGTTTCTCATTTTTTTTAAGGAAAGATTCATGAGTACTTTAACAAGTGATCCATAATGCCTAGATAATATTTACCTCTATTGTTTGAAATAATAGAGGCAAGCACCCATAAATCTGTAAATATGATTTCAAGAGTTTTTTTTTTTGTTTTTATTTCATTAAATTTAAAGGTGAGTTTATGAATTTTGTTGAGTTAACAAGCTATACAAGAAGAAGAAGGTCGATTCTTATTTAAATTTATAAAGTGCATACAAGATAACATAATCTTTCTTACAATTTCATTATTAGGATGATCTAGCCTTTTGTGGAGTAAATCAAAGACACTTTTACTCTTTTTATGACTCTACCTTAATGTTAGACTTATTATTGTAGCAGGAGATTTTAACTTTGGTGAACTCAAAGACTTCAAGGTGGCTTTTAAGACAACTAAAGCATCAATCTTCTTGATGTCTTTAAGTAAGTATAATCCTTCTTTAACTACTCCTTCCAACAAGATTCTTTGTTTATACTTAATAAGACATAAATCATCATATAACTCAATGGTTAGATCGAAGATTAGAAAATTTTATTAGAATTTTTTACTATGCAAAGAACAAGTAACATATCTTTTAGTTTAATAGGTTTACTGCTTTTTTATTTAGTAGGCATAAAAAAAGACATATAATTGTGATTTTTAGGCTTTATTTATTTCTTATAGTAAAAGTATTATTACCTTTGTATTCGAATGTAATGGAGATGTTACATAGATCATTATTAACATGATTGGTTTGCTCTGAGTTTAGGTATCACCTAACTTAACTTTCATCTTCTTAAGTAGTCATAAATGCTAAATTTTGCCCTATATTGTTACCTACCTTCTCATCATATTCCTAATTAAACTTGTACTTGTAAATGGTTGCAGAGTGACCTTTTTTGTCTCATATATGGTTGGTGACTTTCAAGGCTTCTCTTTTTAGTAAGTTCCTTCCTTTACCTCTTCTTTGACTTATTCTACCTTTGTTGGCAAATGTGATTGGTGCTCTTCTTTTAAATGGTTTCTTGTTCCATTGAGTATTTTTTTTTTTTTTTTGAGCTAAGACATTTACTTTTAACATTTAAACTCACTATGTTGTTGTGCTACTTAAGTTTTCTTTTAAAGGTTAACAACTAATCATATGTATCGTTAAGAGTTAAAGTGTCCATTTTAAAATAGATATTGATTATAGTAGCGTAAAACTCTTGCCTTACTCTTGCCAGCATGTATTCAATCAATTCTTTTATTTGATATTGGCTTGCTTACTGTGGTCAGTGCATCCACAAGTCCCTTCATTTAACTATAATATTTATTGATTAATTGTGAACTTTTCTTGTTCAATTAGATTTGGTTATTAAGGTGCACAATTCTAACGTAGAACTGAGAAGAGAACATTTTTCCAATTGCTTCTCAAAGTTCTTGAGAGCTAACATAGTTAGTTTCTATTATTGAGATAGACTCACTCATGATTGATAAGACCTAATTAAGGAGAAATTGGTCCTACTTTCTTCTATGCAGAAAAGCTAGTTCTTAATCACCACTTTAGCGTGAGTTTCTTTGTCAATTATAGTAATTAGTCTACATGGTTATATTTTTGAACAATTGATAAAAACTTCTAGGTTATTTCTTTTTAATATAAGTAACATCTAAGCCTTCTACAAGGTAATTTTACCTATTGAACTTCGCTAGAACAACAAAGGTAAGGCCAATAAAATGGCTTCTTGTTCCAATAATAAAGGTATTTGTTGTGCTCAAGGTTGATCTTAAGAATGAGACTGGGTTATCCATGGCTTCTTAATCTTTGGCTCTATTACTAAGTTAAAGAAAATAAGATATAAAGTGACTAAATTCTTTTGTCTATCACTGAAGATTTATGCTACTTACAATAGTTTCATTTATGAGAGAATTTATATGAGAATAAAAAAGGAAACCTTAGCTAAAATAGGACAAAAGCATAAACAGAAAACAAATTATTTTTATAGCTATGCATAATGTACTTTAACTTGCTTTGGCTTCTTGCTAGAGATGTACCACATAAGGTACATTGGTAATGCCTAGTTTGTTACTTTATTAAGCCCATAAAGACACCTTTGCTAAGGTTTCATTTCATTACTTGAGACACACACCACAATAGGCTTGTGATCCAAGAAATTATACACACACCACAATAGGCTTGTGATCTAAGAAATTATTTAACAATGTATAATTTAAACTAAATCGCCAGTAATCTGGGATGTGATAGTATTCACATAGACTAAAATTAAGAAAAAAATAAATCTTAATTCTTACTCAAATACGTGTATCGATATATTATTATTAACAAATGATAGGTTGTTAATGACTTGGTTGAGGGTTAAAATGTATGCTAATGGACCTTGAAGAATACTTGAAGGAATATTGAATTCATTGGCAACAATCTTGGTACTATTAAGAAGCTTGTCTTTGATATAGATAAGTCTATTAGTTCGCTCGAGGTTTAAGAAATTGGTATTGAAAGCATATTATGACTTAAATATGCAACAAATTCATAAATTTTGTCAATAACATAAGTATCTCATATATAAATTCAACATATATCAAATATATGTATATAATGCTAGCTATGGGTGAGTTTCTTACCTTTCTAACATGGCGATTTAATGAAAATAAGTTTCAAATTTATAAAACCTCTACAATTTATACTATTCAAGAGAAAAAAAAAAAAGCCTTTGCCTAATTTTAAAGAGAGAGAAGCTTATTTTTTCTCCATCTCATAAAAAGTTAAAAAAAAAAGCCTACCTCCTTTTATATTTTTTCTTGATTTTGATTTAAATAATTAAAATATTTATTCAATAAATATTATTATTTATTATTTAATCCTTATACTTGCTCATAATTGCAAACTTAACAATTAAGTAAATTAGTGGATAAGTGTGAACTAAGGGCGAAATGATAATTACCCAATAATTATTATTTATTACACTTTAGTTTCTATACTTGTATATAATTATATTTACTTAACCATTAAGTAAATAATTAAATATATCTAAAAGAACTTAATAATAATTATTAAATAATTATCAACTAGTAAAGCAACTTTTGAAAATTTATATTTAGATTTTTTAATAATCTTTATTGTCAATATATCATGTAATTTATATTAAATTACATTGAAATGCAAAATTATGTAAATTTTTTAAATACTTTAAAGAACCATAAATATATATAATTCTTGTGTGTGTGTATGTGTGTATATATATTTATATATTCTTCAACCATTACATTTTATTAGAAGGTGCCAGTCATTCATAGATAATATTTTTTCTCTTTTAGACATTTATCAATTCATTGAATTTTAGCGTAACCATGTAGGTTCACTACAGATTAGTTGTGAAATAGTTCTAAAACTCTTTGGATCTGAACATTTTGAAAACTCAATAACTATAGTTAACATCTAGCAATGTGCTATAGTCTCTAAATCACAAAAAAAAAGTTCTTAATCAAACCCATCCAAATTGTGCATGCCATGCGAGTAATATCTTTTATTATCTAATCTTAATTAAGTAAGAGTTTATGAAATGTCAAAATCCTAAGCCGATATAAATACGAACTATTAATTAATATGTCTTGAATTTTTCATTATAAACTCTTTAGTATAACTTTAATTCACTCTTATTAAAGATTTACTTTTTAAATATTTATTAATCTTCGTTTAAAAACTCAAATCTAAACAAAATCAATGAATACTCTAATTCTGTATTTGTATCAAGGCTCACATATCCCATCTAGACCATTATTTATTTTTAATGTAAATAATATATGACCAAACCAGTTTTAACATATAAGTCTCGTATTCATACACTATAAAAACTATGTGCATTCATATCAAATTTGATTTTTATGATTTAAGTCAAAGAATTACATCGCACACTAGTACAATTATAGAATAAATTATTAACTACATATTTTATTATGTGATTTATCATTATATGGTCTTTTTTAAAAATAGTTCTTTAACTATTAATCTAAACTAATATTCTAATAACATAATTTTTATCATTACTGGCACTAATATCGTCTCAAGATATTCACTAAAGATATTCAATATATCTACTATACAATATATTGTCTACTAAAATCACCTATGTAGGGAATAATTTCAATAATATTATTTAACAATTAAATAACTTATTTGAATAATTCACAAACATACTTTATTTAAATATATAACAAAATAAAAGAAACAGCATATGTAAGTGAATAAAGAATACATTTTTTCATTAATAATAAACTATAAATATAGAAAAAGATAAAATATCTCTAAAGTCGACAACAAAAATAACTTTTAAGATATATCCTAACAAACTTTCACTTACATTAAAACAATTGATTATTATATTTTATACCTATCTTTTCAAGATAATGATCCAATTGTTTCAATAATTATATCTTCTCAATATTATCTGCTGAAAATATTTAATGAATAATTATATTTTTAGTTCCAACAAATTTTCTCAAAATGTGATATTTGCATTAAATATGTTTAAACTTTTGGTGTGCTCTCGATTCTTTTACTTGTGCAATAGATTCAGTCTTATCATAAAATAGGATTATTAGATAAGTTGTGTTTAAAACCACACATAGTTCAAACATGAACTCTAGCATCTAAATAGCCTCTTTTATTGCTTCTGAAATAGCAATATATTCAGCTGTAATAGCAGAGTCTGCTATCATTGTCTATTTGAAATTTTTTCAACTAGCAGCATTTCAATTACATACAAAAATGAATGCTGATAGAGATTTTCTATCATGAACATCATATTGGAAATCAAAATTTGTGTATCCTTAAATGTTTAACTTAAAACATCCATAACGCAAAATCAAATCCTTAGTCCTTATCAAATTTTTAAAGATTGATTTCACTATCAACCAATGTTTTTCTCTTAGATTAGCCTAATATCTGCTCGTGACACTTACAACATATGTTATATCAAGTCTTGTACATAGTATTATGTATATTAAGTTACCTATAGCTGAAATATAAGGTACATTATACATTTGCTATCACTTTTTATTGGTCTTTGGACGTATATCTTTAAAAATATAAAGACTATAGATGAACGGCAAAAAACCTTTCTTTGAGTTTTCTATACTAAACCTTTTCAACATTTTTTCTATATACAATATTTAAGATAATTCAATTATTCTTTTTATTCTATCTCTATAAAGACAAATTTTAAAGATATAAATCACTTCTCCTAAGTCTTTCATAGAGAAAGTTTTGGAAAACGAAACTTTTATCTCAGTCATCATACCAACATCAGTTTCTATCAATAATGTTATTTATATATACAAATAAAATGAATATGATGGCATGATCTTTAACTCATTTATAAATACAAAATTCATTTAAATTATTTACAAATTTAAATAATTTGATCATTTTATTAAATCAAATATTCCAACTTCTAGAAACTTGTTTCAATCCATAAATGGATCAATACAATTTACATGCCTTATTTTTGGTTACAATGGATATAAAACCTATGAGCTATTTCATAATTATAGTGGATATTTTTATAAACTTGTTTTAATCCATTGAGAAATATGATTTTCTCATACATTTGTTAAATCTCATAATTATAGTATGATGTAATGGTTAGCATTATTTAGATGGACTTAATTGTAACTATAAGTAAAAAGGTCTTTTCATAATGCAACCATTGTTTTTGAGTATAGCTTTTCGCCATTAATCAAGGTTTATAAGTCTTTACAAAACCATCTTTATCAATCTTTTTCTTTAAAATCTATTTGTAGGGAATATGAACTATTATTTCTAATTGGATCAACAAGTATCCATATTTGGTTAGTATATATAGATTGTATCTCAGAATCCATAGCTTCTAGCTATTGATCTAAATTTTTATCTAAGATAGCTTCTTTATAACTTCTAAAATCATCACTATGATTTATTTTTTCCACTAAGTCAAAATCATGCTCATAGAGAAATCCGTATCATTCTAGAGTTTTTGATACTCTAGAAGATTTTTGAACTGGAATTAGTATTGAGGTTGTTGGCTAGATGTTTAAACTTCAACATTGTGAATTGAAGGCTCCATAGATTTTTCCTTAAGCTTGATATCTTTTTTAGCACCACCTTCTTCTAAGAATTCATGTTCTAAAATGTATGCATTCCTACTGATCGAAACTTTTTAATTAGAGAAAAAATATCCTAAACTATTTTTAGGACATCCAATAAACTGATTATTTTCTGATTTCATACCCTACTTATTATTATTAACTAACTTAATATAAGTTGGACAACTCTAATTTTTCATATAATTGAGATTAAAATTTTTACCACTCCATATCTCATACGAAGTATTCTATATTGATTTTGATGAGATTTTGTTAAGGATGTGAACAGTGATTTATACGGTATATCTTTACAAATAAGTTGACAAATTTGTGAAACCCATCATAGATTATACCATAACTAATAAGATGCAATTCCTCCTTTTTGCTACACCATTAAGTTGTGGTGAATAGGAAACGGTCAAATGAAAAACTATTCCATTATTTTTTAAGAATTCTTAAAACTTTGTACTCAAGTATTATTCTTTATATCTAATTGTTAAGTTTTAGTATTTTTTTTAGGTTTTTTTTTTTTTTTTCTACTTCATTCTTGAATTCATTGAACTTTCAAAGGATTTAGATTTGTGTCTTAACGAATATATATATATATATATATAATGATCTATAATAAGTAAAGGTAATGAAGTATTCAAATCCTCCTCAAGCTACTTTACTAAATGGTTCACACACATTCATTTGTCCAAGCTAAATCATTTGTTTTCTCCAATATGACCTAATTTATAATTTCATAGAATTTTAGTATTTGTTTCATTTCAAATTCTTTTCTTGATGATGGATATAATTGAACCATGATTGCTCAATTTAAGGATATAAAAATCATTTGTATTTTAATGCTCTACCGACTAACACATTTATCAAATGCAACAAACATTCATTTTTATTAAACTATACACTTTAATCATATTTACATAATACATAAACAAAAATAATGTTTCTAATGACTTTAGTAAAATACAAAATAGAGTTTAAACTGAAAATGTGTTTAATAGATAGTCTAAGCTAATAAAGTTTATTTTGCTTCTACAGCAACTGTTGCTCTATTAACCATATTGAACTATTTGACATTGCCTTCAAAGAAACACAAATGTAAATAGTAACTGTTAAATTAATTATCTATGATTGACTATTAGAAGTAACATTTATTTAATAATCAATTATATTATAGATATACATATATTTTTTAGTATTCTTAGCATTGTCCAGGTACAAATGACAATTTCTTTTCCAATATCAATCCTTCTAATAATGGAAATAATTTTCTTTTACCTTTGCATTTTCAGTATTGGTTTGAACTTTTTTAAAGTTTTTTTTGTGGACCAGTTTTTGACCCATTTTTTTGTGTTTTCCATGACTTCTTACTATCCCACTAGCTGAAGCTATGTGGACATTCTCATGTCCCTTTTCTCTATTGTTTTATTTATAAAACTCATAAAACTTATTAAAGAACTCAAGAAAAGTTAGTTCAATCATATTCAAATTATAATTAGTTATAAATGATTTATAACCTGTTGGAAGAGAAAAAAGAAATAAAATTCACCTTAAGGCGATTTAACATGACTACCCCATATACATCCAATTGCCTCAAAAGCTTAATCATCTTGATACATAATCATCTAGTGGCATTCTTTCCTTAAGTCTTATACTAAAAAGGGAATGTAACATTATCAAATTTAGGTATTTCTCTGAAATCTTAGTATAATTAATTTTATAGTATATCTTGAGTTTTGAGTTGTGAAATATATAAGATAATTTTTGGAACTCTGGTAAGAGCCATTTTAGTAAAAAAAAAAAAGGGTCAAAATAACAATAAAGAGCAAAACTGTTATTTTATATGAGCGTTGATGGATCAAATGAGAGACTATTGAGTTAAAGATTGTATTTTAGTTATTATTGGAGAAAAATATAGGTTGGATAATCTTAGAATGGCAAAAATCGTTGGTTTGTTGAAAAATGATAATTTTGTCAAAAAGAGCAAAATGATTAATTTACCAAGGCTACAAAGGTCATATTGAAACTCAAATTTTTAAAAATATTAGAAATATTGTTAGAAGTATGTAGAAAGAAATAGAATCAAATTTAAATAAGAATACTTGTAGAAAAGAAAAAAAAAAGTACCAAAACGACAAAAAAAAGGACCAAAATGACTAATTTTCTTCCCTAGGGGCAAAATAGTTATTTCATAAGAAATTTTTGAATTTCGTGTGACTCAAATTTGATGGACTAAATTGATAGAATTTGAAGATAGTCTAAGTAGTCTCGTAATTTTTTTGGGAGTCAAATGTAAATTTTGAAAAGTTATTGGATAAAAGTATAATTTTTGCAAAAATATGAAATTGGATAAGATTTTGACTTTTCAAAATTGGAGACATTCTTGACTTTTTAAAATTGGAGGCATTCAGTTCATTTTCTTCTCTCTCTCTTCCCATGAGGTCTTCTTTACATTCTCTTTCAAAATTTTCAATTTTCTAAGAAAAATCAAGTGAAATCTCACAATTCGTCCGGTTAATCGCGTTACCACAGAAGGAAAAATTGTTCTGCGCATTGAAAGTTTTAATTTGACAATAAAAGTTTTTTATTTCATTAAGTTTTAGTTTTTAAACTTGTTGAAAAAATGATTTAAATAGTAATTTTATAGTTTAAATGGTATTTTAGATATTTTTTAACTTGAATTTGATACAATAATCATTATCTTTAGATTTGAGGTAAAAACCGTAAACCTATTTTGTAATTTAAGAATTTTATGGAATTGATGTCTAATTTATGAAATTGAGTGTTTGAAAAGTAGATTAAAGTGAATAGAATTATATAAATAGAAAAAAAATTTAGTTTATACATAATAAGACATATTCGGTCACTATTTATAGAGTATTTAAATGCTGAATTTTAATGTATTTTGATATGTTTAAATGTGTATAATGTGTTTGGGAATAAATAGAATTGGTAAAATTTAGTTTAGATGAACAAAATGAAAAAAAAAAAAAAAAAGGGCAAAATGGTTCATTTTAGGTACTGTTTATTATGTGTTAAATTATGATATTTTGATGTGTTTATGTATTAATAATTATATTAGGAATAAATATAATTGATAGGAATTAGTTTAGATGTGTAAAATGGAAGAAAAATAGAAAAAGGATAAAACAGTCCATTTCGAGTACTATTTATTTAGTGTTAAATTATATTAATTTAAAAGTATTTTAAATGATTGATTAAGTATGTGTATGTGTGTGTGTGTGTGTGTGTGTATATATATATATATAAAAGAAAATTCCATTGTCAGAGAATGGGTACGAGTATGAAATTTATAAGTATTTTAAATGGTTGATTAAATATGTGGGTAGATATATATAGTTTTATAAATATATATAATTGTGTGAAATTAATGATTAAGTATTTTTTTTATAGTCATACCTTATTCCGTCAACATCCATTGTCGAAAGAGGTATTTTAAAATACGTTTCTGGCGTTGTATGTTTAATGTAGAAATACCTTAATATAGGTATGTGTGTGTGTGTGTGTGTNAAGTATATATGTCGACTAGTAATGAATGTTTACTTTGACTATAATAGAAAAGAAAATTATTATTTTTCTTTATACTAGTTTAGAAGTCATTACTTATATTTTAAATGGGTATGGGAATCCCACAAGTTGGTATCAGAGTAAATTTTTCTGAAAAAGTTTTGTGAAAGTATATATATATTTTAAAAAATAAATAAATAAATAAATAAATTATTTTATTTTGTTATGGTATGTCCAATATCTTATAGGATATTTCTCAAAACCGACTACTGTAAGTATATAATTTTAATTTAGTACTTGTATAAGTTATAGTATAATGTTGTTTTATGAGATAGTTTTATGTGATTATAGGTATGTCTACACGCAGAACAAGATTTGATATGATTGTAAGTATGTCTACACGCAGAACAAGATTCGACTCCTGATTTTTTGTCAATAGACAAGAGAACTCTATACTTTGTAAGGTTATGGTAAGGGACCTAGAGACATTAGTTATTCTAAGGAAAAATGAAAAGATTGAAAAGAAGGTGAAGAATCAGAACATTATTTACTTACATATGAATCCACGTCCTGGAGCCACCGAACAAAGAAAAATAGATACTCTAAAAGGTATGAAGGTTTACGGGAATGGTATTAATAAGAATAAATTTGTGACTAGTAGGGTTTATTGGATTAGAAGAGAAAGGAGGAGGTATCGCCCTGAAAGGCAATGGAGAGTAGCCCTAACTAAGAGAAGATATGACGAGGTTGCTTCCTCTACCATAGGAGAGTTTAAGACCCCTTCTTCACTTAGGATTTTTGATTCCCTTCTAGCGCGAGGAGTTATTACTGACCCAAAGGTACCAATAAGAAGGTTAGATTCTTATCCCTCGAGAGTGGTGGACCATTTTTCTGTCCAGCTCACCATGCATGCACCCCCATCTCCTGTAGTTTATGAACCTGAGCCACCAAAGTTATGGTTTTCCCCTAATGGTAATAAACCATCCAATTTGGCCACAGGGACCGATTTGTCTGAGAGCTCACATTCATTCCCTTACACATATTTCCCTTCAACAAATTCCTCCAATACCGAAAGTGACCTATCCAAGCCTCTTCCATATCCTTCTAGTAGTGAGGTTGACCCGACTGATTATTATGCAGAGATTAACCTTTCAGAGTGTTCCATAGAGGTAAACTCTAGTTTGTACCCTATAGATTCTAAATCTCCCGCGCATACTACATGGACGGATATATTCAAGCACACTGATCTCGATGCAGAGGTGGATTCTGCAAATCACTTATCTTCAGGAGATGAGTAGAGAGAGTTAGAGTCCAGTGTGATAAGACAATTTACATATTGTAAATAGGAAAAAGTATTATTATGTGTGTGTGTGTGTGTGTGTGTATTACTAATAAACAATGTATATATTTTATTGTATATATAATACTATCGCATGCAACAAAACTTCTACTTGTATACACAAAATATGAGTATAGTACCTATTTTACCTTAGTGTAGTTTATTTACTGGTATATTTTGACATGTGTTATTTTGTTAGTACATGTGTATGTTTAGGATGCCATGGTATGAATTAAATAGTATGTGTCGTTAAGTGTTATGGTTATCTAATCAAATATGTAATATTATTAAATAAAATGCAAGGTCGTCACTCTATGAGAGGACGAATGAGAGGTGGAGGAGCTAGTGCTCCTCAAGAGAGGGCGAAAACTTTTGTTTCACCCTAATCGACCGAAATTACTATAGATGCAGTTGAATTTAGAAATATGATTCAGTAAGTAGTACGGGAAACCTTGGGGGGGGTTAATACCTAAGAATTTTTCGATACCAGCTACTACACCCACTCCTGAACTAGCTGTTGAAGTTTCGACTACACCAAATATTAGACCAAAGACTGAAAAAGTAGCAAGAGCAACACAGAGTAGGCCTCCACTTATTTAGAGTTTACTTAGCCAACATTTTCCTAGAGAGTTTCGGGGAACACATGATCTTATGGTACAGATGAGTGGATAAAATGTTGGCTAGAAAGAACGGTAAGAATCGCTAGTTTGCCGAAAAAGGATAACTGTGTCGAAAAAGATAAAATGGTCAATTTGTCAGAGCCACAAAGGTCAAATTGAAACCCAAATTTCTAAAACTATTAGAAATATTGTTAAAAGTATGTAAAAAGAAATAGAATCGAATTTAAATAAAAATATCCGTAGAAAAGAGGAAAAAAAAAAAGACCAAAATAACTAATTTTCTTCCCTAAAGACAAAATTGTCATTTCATAAGAAATTTTTGAATTTCGTGTCATTAAAATATGATGGATTAAAGTGAAAGAACCTGAAAGTAGCTTAAGTAGCCTCATAATTTTCTTTGAAGTCAAATGTAAGTTTTGAAAATTTATTGCACAAAAGTATAATTTTTGTAAAAATATAAAATTGGATAAGATTTTGACTTTTCAAAATTGGAGGCATTCAATTCATTTTCTTCTCTTTTCCTGTGCGGTCTTCTTTCCATTCTCTTTCAAGTTTTTCAATTGTTTTAGAAAAATTAAGCGACATCTCACAATCCATCCAATGAATCGCGTTACCACAAAAGAAAAAATTGTTTTACACGTTGAGAGTTTTAATTTGATAGTAAAAATTCTTGATTTCATTAAATTTTACTTTTTAGACTTGTTGAAAAATGATTTAAATAGTAATTTTATTATTTAAATGGTGTTTTAAGTATTTTTAACTTGAATTTGGTGCAATAGCCATCACCTTTAGATTTAAGGTAAGAACCCTAAACCCTAACTTTGTAATTTATAAGTTTTGTAGAATTGATGCCTAATTTATGAAATTGAGTGTTTGGAAAGTAGATTAAAGTGAATAGAATTGTATAAATACGAAAAAAATTTAGTTTATACATAATAGGATATATTCGGTCACTATTTATAAAATACTTAAATATTTGATTTTAATGTGTTTTAATATGTTAAAATATGTATAAATATATTTGCAAATAAATAAAATTGGTAAGATTTGGTTTAAATGTACAAAATAAAAGAAAAATAGAAAAAAGGACAAAATGGTTCATTTTAAGTACTGTTTATTAGGTGTTAAATTATGATATTTTGATATATTTATGTGTTAATAATTATATTGGGAATAAATAGAATATGCAGGAATTAGTTTGGATAATGGAAGAAAAATAGAAAAATGGCAAAATAGTCTATTTTAAGTACTGTTCATTTAGTGTTAAATTACATTAATTTAGAAGTGTTTTAAATGGTTGATTAAGTATGTGTGTGTGTGTGTGTGTGTAAATTTCATTGTCAAAAAATAGGTACGAGTATGAAATTTAGAAATGTTTTAAATGGTTGATTAAATATGTGTATAGATATATACATATATATATATATATATATATTTGTGTAAAATTAATGATTAAGTATTTTTTTTTTTAGTCACATTTTATTCCGTCAACATCCATCGTCAAAAGATGTATTTTAAAATACATTTCTAGTATTGTATGTTTAATGTAGGTATGCGCGCGTGTGTGTGTGTGTGTGTATTGTAAATGGATTAGGAATATATATATATATATATATATATTTATATTTGTGTAAAATTAATGATTAAATATTTTTTTTTTATTCACATCTTATTCCGTCAACATCCATCATCGAAAGAGGTATTTTAAAATACTTTTTCAGTATTGTATGTTTAATATAAGTATACCTTAATATAGGTATGCGCGTGTGTGTATGTGTGTGTGCGCGCATATATATATATATATATATATTGTAAATGGATTAGGAATATATATATATATATATATATATGAATTGGTTATTGTTATTACTAAGAATATTATTTTTATAATTGATTTAGTGGTACATATATGGGTGAGTGTTGAAAGGCAGCGATAGGTATAAATTATTTTATATTGAAAATAAATTATAAAAATATTGCATATGTAATTATTAGAATTTTAATAAATTATCAAAATACATTTAAATAATAGTAAATGGGGAATATGAGTATATGAAGAATTGTAGAGAAATGTATAAGTGGTCAACATTCTTGAGATACGATTTCAGAATTTTCTTACACATCGGCAAAACTGTTTAGGACAAAATGAAATAATAATTTATTATTTATTGTAGCGCCTTTTAGAGCACGTGGAACCTATAATCGTCCTTGTGGTGTCCAGAATTGTATGTAAAAAATCACAACAGTCCTCCATGGTGCCTTTGAACCCATGGTAAAAAGCAGCAGTTCGCCATGGCGCCCTTAAGGGCATGTTGAACCCATGGTAGCACTATAATTATACTCAACTTATTCATGTATTGGTGTGTAAGATAAATAATGTGGTCACAATCCATAGATTATTTAAGTATGACTGGTCAAATGAAAAGAGAATATGACAGTAGAATTAGAATAGATGGAGTAGAAAGTGTACAGAGAAAAGTGGTACTATACTATGATTATTCGTAATATCCCAATTGAATTGTTAATTGCGTAGTTGGGATGAGTTAGTCCTAACTGGTCATTGTTGTAACGTTAGATATACGGAATATATTGTTGTCCTAATTAGCTATTATTTGTATGGTTAGAATATTGTGATTTGTTAAATTATTTTGTTGGAGTTTATGGTTCTTACTGGGTAATTTTAAATTACTTACCCCGTAGTTGAAATGATTTTTAGGTATAACTAGTGGGGTAGTAGAATCGGACAAACCCTCAAAACAGTAACCTGTCAAGAGAATTGGGCATACCAAATTTTGATACTGTAATAATTATACTTTTGTTATAAATCATATTTTTAATATATTGTAAATGTTGTAAATAAGTATATATGTTGAATGATGATAAATATTTACTTTGACTATAATAGAAAGCAAAAAAATTTAGTGTTTTTTTTATATTTGTTTATAATTCATTACTTATATTTTAAATGAATATGGGAATCTCACAGGAAAGCACATAGCTCATATTCCACCATTATAGAATTTTTGTCATACAACTGTTATAAGGCGATAAAAATATCATAAGCATTGTAAACATTCTCGTGCTTTGTCTGAAGTTTTCTATCCTTTAAAGCTAATGTGTAATCTTGAACTCTCCTATTATCCTCTACCATCTATCAAATACTTCATGTTTATCCTATGATCATCAATGTGGAGTGGTAGGGCGACTTCTAAGACATAAACAATTTTTTCAAAATTGAGAACTATTTTCAAATTTCTTAGCCGGTTCTTAAACTTTTACCCTTTATAAATATATGTTATTTTCTTTATTTAGTCATACATATAAATAAAGTATATTTGTTAATTATTCAAATAATTTATTTAATAGTTAAATAATATTATCAAAATCGTTTCCTATAGAGATGATATCGATTGGGTAACAATATCGCATAGTAATTATATTAAATATGTCCGGTAAATATTATGAGATAATATTAATGTGAGTAATGTGGTAGTCATATTATTAGAACATTAGTATGAAATAAATAGTTAAAAAATTATTTATTTAAACATGATCACACAACGATAAATTACATAATATTGTATGTAGTCAATAATTTATTGTGTTATTGTACTAGTATGCGATGTTGTCCTTTAACCTCAGACATTATTAATAAATTCGGTGTAAATGCATGTGATTCATATAGTGAAAAATACGAGACTAGTATTTATTATATAATAAAGTTGGTTTGGTCACGTATTATTTATATTTAAAAATATGTGATAGTCAAGAAGGGATTTATTGACTCGATATTCATAATATCAGAGTTTTCGTTGACTCGATATATACTCAAATTCTTAAGCAAATATTGATAAATGACTGAAAAAGTAAATCTCTAGTCAGAGTGATTAAATATCATACAAAGAAGTTCGTAGTGACAAATTCAGCGCATATGAATTGATAATTCATAATTTTATCGATAAAAAATTTTGACGTATTATAAACCCTAAATCGATTAAGATTAGATAACAGAAAGACTTTACACAATAGTATATACAATTGAGATAGGGAATGATGAATTATTACTTCATTATAGATTAGGAGCTATTGACAATTGCTAAATATTAACCATGGTCATTGAACAATCGAACGGTTCAATAAACCTGAAAAGTTCATAATAAGTTTAAGACTATTCCACAATAAATTCACATAGTCACACCAATAATCAAAGGTAATGAGAAGTATTTAAGAGTGATAATATTAGTAAGAATAAAAGTTAGCACTTTTAAAATAATATTTAAGTCAAAATAAATATATATAATCATTATATATATTTATAAATTCTTTAAAGTAAATTTTTTCCTAAGTTTGCATAGAAATATAATTTAAAGTAAATTACATGATCAAATAGATAATATTGATTATCAAATGACTTAAATAAAAATTTATAATTGTAGAATAATTACACATTGGCTAATGTAGATGTACTTAATTACACTTTAGTTAAAAGTTAGCCAAAATATTTGCATTTAAATCCAAGAACTTAAATGTATGAAAATAAAAATCATTGGATGATTACCAATTTGTCCATGCTACATTTACACCTTTTTTAAAAAATAAGGGGCATGGGTTATTATTTAAGTATATATATGTGCGGTGTTTGACCAATTTCAATTGAATTTTGACTTGAAAAGGAAAAGCAACCCGTAGAAACTCATTCTTCTTCCTCCTTGTTTGGCCAACATTTCTTCTCCTCCTTTAATGGTGTACATTGTGAGTTTTTCACATAATTGAATAAATTTTCATCATATCCCATCAAGTAAGTATGCTTGACTTATCCAAAATGTCAATTTTGCATATATATGATATATGATTACTTGATCCACCATTTGTTCGTAAAAATATTTCAATAAATACTTATTTTGATTTTACGTGTATTATAAACATTTCAATCCAACAATTTTTATCCAAAACAATAAAATTCTAAAAATAACCATTAACAAAATTTTTATTTTCATTTTGGCCTTTAATGACTAATTAAATCACAAATTTACAAAAATATCCTTATAAAATTATATTATTGCAATCATAAAATTTAAACACTTGTATAACATAAAATATAACCTAAATTTATGAAATTTAACACTTACGTGTGTGTGTGTGTGTGTGTATCTATTTATTCTATGACTCAATTCCATGTCAACTAAATATGCATATGCATGATGTAATATTTTTATATATATAAAATACCAAACATGTCACAAATATATAACTAATGCATCTAAAAAGAGGTTTAAGGATAAAATATGAGTTCTACAATTCTACTCCCTAAAAAAAAAAATTTGGCCTCAAAATTTCTAACATTAAGGAATTACCTATACTAGGAAACTAGTGAGGGTATTTTGTGTCATGGAGGCTTTTTTTTTCCACAACACTTTAACCATTTGTATAACATTGTTTTTCAACATCTTTCCTTTTTGTTTAATATTTCTACTGGCTGTACTTTAAAAGATAGATCTTCATGAAGTTGAATTGGTGGGGTTTCAACAACATGAAATGGGTTAGAGATGTACTTTCTCAACAAAGACACATGGAAGACATTATAAATTCAATCCAATTCTAGTGACAATTCTAAACGATAAGTCATAACTCCAACTCTCTTTATGACCCTAAAAGGTCCATTATACTCGGGATTTAAATTGCCTCCTCTCCTAAATTTGATGACACCTTTCAAAAGAGCAACTTTCAAAAATACCCAATCATAGACCTCAAATTTTATGTTCTTCCTTCAGTTATCTACATAACTTTTCTGTCTATTTTGTGCTATTTTCAATCTTTCTTGAACTATCTTTATTTTTTCAATGGTAGCTTTAATTAGCTTAATACTACGCAACTTACACTCACTTACTTCATTCCAACACAGAGGAGTTTAACACTTTCTACCATAAAATGCTTCATATGGTGCCATTCTAATACTAACTTGATATAATGAACTCAATCACACATACTTTGAGCATGTCTTCCAAAGTTTGGATAGTCTTATCAAATTGGCCATCTATTTGAAGGTGGAATGCTATATTAGATGTCACGCCTCGATTCGAAGGTCCTAATGTAAAAATCATCATGTGCCCCTAAGTTATGTCTTGCTAGCAAGGTATGCCTTTCAAGAACCCATAAGGCATCAAAAATTCATCTACAAACACACAAAATTATAAATCAAATGTATGAAATTCATAACATATTCATAAAATCATTTCCAATATAAATATGTACAAATACAAATTTACAAAATACAATAATACAATAAATACAAAATACATCTCACAAATTAAATAACCTAGTGAACCTCTTGAAATCCAACTATGAGTCAAGAATATCGTACCCAAATGTATATGGTAGGCAAGTTTAATCCTAATGCACATCATTGTTTTGCCCTGAACCTGAATATGGAATGTGAATGTAAGGAGCGTGAGCATATAAAATATATCCTGTGAGTTAGAATTTAGCAAAGTAATTTCATTAGAAAAGAAAAGAGTAGGAATATTAAAATAATTCATTTTAAAACATTTTCAAGCTTACCATTTCTATTCGAGTCATACTATGACCAAGGCACACTTGAATTCACTAGGATATTGCTTTATAAAAATACACACGGTTTTAAATTATTTTTAAAGAAATATTATTTATTAATAATTTATAAAAATATAGTTATCTTTATAAAATTCATTCAACATACTAGTGTTAACTAAGGGCCATAGGGTGACATGTGGCACTCCCTAAGATATTAACACTAGATGGTCTTTCTATCAACTCATTCACATAACAACCACACCTAAATTACATCACTTATGCGGCCTCTAAATAAGATTGTTCATGTACTCTTATAGTACTATAGCCATAGCATATACCCGTCACCAAAACTTTTATTCTAATATTCATCTAAAATTTATTTTTAAGTAATTGTAGTATTCCCTATTTCACAAACAAATAAATTGAAATCAAATTATTAAAATTAAAATATATTTAAATAAATTAAATTTTTAACAAAATTGAAATACTAAACATTCACTCATAGTTTCAGGAAGGGTATTCACGCTCTAATAATTTTCTTACGCATATTGGAGAATTTTTTAAAAAATATAAAGTTATGGTAGCAATACTGTTACAAACCAGTACTGTAACATATTGTAGTGAATCAAATCAAGTAGAATTAAAATAGTAAACCCACTCTTCAACTACCTCCATTTTACAAATGAATTATACCATTACATTTGTATTGACCTCAAGAATCTCTCTACAAAATCCATATGTCCAAAATTACATTTTTAGTTGTCGAAAAAGACACAAAATATATTTCCAACCACCCACTTTGGGATATCATAGCAAAATCAAAATATCTCAATTAATATAAAATAACACATCAGCATTATAAAAAGCACATTTAGGAATTTGTTGGTGTCGACGAAATCCCCTAGAACCTAACTGTTTGCTAAAAACGCATAAGATCCGAAGCTTGTAGACTAGCAAATCCATGATTGAAAAATGAGGGATTTTACAAGAAAAGGACCATAGTACAATGTAAAGCACAACAACAAAAGTCCAAATGCATTAGAGGTATTAATTCACTCCCTGAAAAATGTTGCAAATAAACGATAGAAAATTCAGCCGACAGAACTTGCAGTGGTGCATGAACAGTAATAACAATTGCAATGACGACATTCTTTACATGATTGCGATTGTGGTGATAAGAGAAATTTAATGGTGCTGGCAATGTCAAAATCTAATCACCGAAAAAAAATAGCACTGTATATCCGAGACAGACACATAGTGAGAAGAAAAAGAGAGAAAATATTTTTTTAGATAATAATTTTTCAACTTTCCTATCCTTATATAAATTTGTGCATGCTTAATGAGAAATTAATGTTTTACAACTCATATTTATGAAATGACTATTTTACCCTCCTCTGATCTGAGGGACGGGTTTTACGCTAAATTTTAGTGAAATATCAAGATCTTCTTGTAGTTTGGTTCAAAATCGAGAAGTAAAGCTAGCATCCCTATCTAACATAATTGATATTGGAATTTCATGATGTCTAATTATCTCATTCACATATAGCTTAACTAATTTTTTCAAATAATCAGTGTTTTAGATAGTAAGAAAATGGACTAATTTGATAAGTCTATTAATAATCAACCAAAATAACATCATAACCATTCTAAGTTTTTTATAACCCCATTACAAAATTCCTCATCACTTGCTTCCATTTCCATTTTAAAATGGATAGTAGTTATAACGTGCTTGCTAGTTTTTAGTGCTTAACTTAAATTTATTGGCATACTAGACACATCATAACAAAATTAGTGGTGTGTTTTTTCATACCGAGTCACCAATAAATTTTTTAATAGTTCTATACATTTTTAGTATTACATTGAATGCATAGCGTATGCCAAACTATGACTTTCTATAACATAGTTTTTTAAAATGGTTATCCTTAGAAATACAAATTCTATCTTTCAAAACCAAAATATTATCTTATTCAATTTGGAGATCACTAACTTCTCCCTTTTAAAATTTTTTGGCACTCAATTTTTTTTTTTTTAATATCCATTCAAGAATTGCTCCTCATTGCTAAAATCTAACAAGAAAGGTTAAGTACAAAATTTGCTATCAAAGTACCAAAATCATTAGTCCCTAAGGCTATTCTCTAAGATTTCAAATCAAGAAATAAAGACACATAAGAGAATCTAATATATAAAAAATTTATCATAAATTTTGACTAAAAACATATACTACTATGTTTGCTTTCCTTGGGGAAATAAATAAATTTTGAGAATCAAAATCTTTAAGTAGTTCTAACCACTTTCTTTGTCTTAATTTATCTATTTCTAAGTAATTAAATATTTCAGACTTTTGACCTAACACATCTCACTATATAGGTAATACTTCTAGATTCTTAATATAAAAATTATGCAACTAATCGGTTAGCCATTTTATTCAATATCAAGAAACTTTGAATTTCTTGAATTTTCCTTAATGTTATTGAATTCTTACTTTTTCACCACCTTTACGCCCATATGACTCAATACTTGTAAAATCATGAAAAGAAATGAAGATTTTCTATCATTATATGGCAAAATTTGCTAAACCCATCTCTTACTCGAGAAAATGATAGCACAAATTTTCTATTGCCAAACCTACTAAATTTATAATGTCGTTTATAATAGTTAAAACACAATAATAAAATGTACACAATATTATATTACAGCAAAACATATCATTACAAAATGATTCCTACATAAGATGTAAGAATTTACATTCTTTTAAAAAGATAACTTCATAATGAGCAATTAGAGTTTTATATATACAGAATTAACTATTCAAAAAGTATATATATAAGGTTATAAATAACCAAGTTCTTCCTCATTTATCAACTCCCCACCACTTTGCATAATTTTTTGCAACAATAATTGATTCAAAAGGTTCTTACATCCTAATAGAAAAAAGATCTAGGTTACTAATCTTTCCTCGCTAGTCTCACCTACTGAACTTGCTTCACCTGTCATGTTATTCATCAAATTTCATAACCAACCTTTCTTAGTTCAGTAATTATTAAGGAATCTTTTTATGAAAAATAAGTATCTTACGACTAACTTATTTTGATTAACTCTTTTTTCATACACTCATAAACCCATTAGTGCTTCTTGTATTTTTTTTCCTTAATTGCCTCTAAACCTGGATCAATATTGGTATAATGTACAACAGTTCCATTTAATTTTGATCTCACTTTATCTACATGTAATTTTCTTAAATTTTTTACAAGAACTCTACCTAACATATCTTGTTTACTTCGGTTGACACACATCCATCGATCATACTTAGTCCTAGCCATACTATAAGATTAATGAAAAATGGCATAATGAATTTACAGGACAACAAAATTATATATTATATAGACAACCAATCCATTTCCAAAATTAAATCAAAAGCTATTATTTGTGATGAAATTAAATTCATCTTCAAGGAATTATATCAAAACTTAATATCTTGATTAACAACCCTCCTAGGAGGGTGATAACTATTAATTTATGATATAGAGAAATAAGTCTCTACTGACATATATGGATGAATTATTAATAAAAGATTTATACAATCCTTAGTCTATTAAAAGTGAACATGACTTAAGATTCATAATACAAAGGAATGTAACTCCTATAATATGCATTATGTAAGTCCTATAATATGCAAACAATGTAAATATTTATAAACTATTTATGACTTATCATAAAGGGTCCATAAGACTCACTTATTCTCTTCAAAATCTTAACTCTGATATCAATAAAATTGTCATACCCTAATCCACCAATTCAAGTATGTAATAATTGCTATACATCCATGAGGTACACCTACCATTGATATTCCACATGAATATCTAAGGCTTTTACTACCTCATATAGCTAACACAAATAATATTTGTATACCAAAAATGTAATGTATATAATATATATCAATGTCATGTTCTACAAACTTAATATCTCCATAAATTCTTCTAAATCCCTTTTATAAAATATTTAGATATTAATGGAGAGCACTATATATTTAAAAAAATTTTCAAGAATAAATGTAAGCCACCAACTCTATACTAAAGAGTGTGGACAAATGACCTTATTGAAGCGTATCAAATCTGAAAATATTTTTTCAAAAAAATGTATGTAATATACTTAGTGAATAGATGGACAATAGTGAAAAAAAAAATTTAATACAAGAGTAATAATATATATATATATATATATATAACAATTCATGAGATTTCAGCCATTCATTTATATTCAAACAAGTTATCGAAAAATATTATATATATTACAATATAAATTTAATATTAACTAATTATTTTTTATTATAATAAATTTTTGTTTAATTAATAAAAATAAATATTTAATTATATATATTAAAATATAAATTTACATTAATTGTTTTTAAATTTAAAAATATTTTAATATAAGAAATGAGGAAGCAAAATCCATGTCCTTGCCCTAAAATAAAAACGAGGGGATGGTCAATGAAAGCATCTATGGTATACATTCAAAGATGGTTGAGGACAATTTGAAAAAATTTTCTCTTTTAACAATTGAGAAAGAACAATTTTGATGTAAGTGTATATGGTGTGGTTTGCATTAACAACAAGATACATTAAAGGTTTTAGTAATAATATCTTTTGGAGCTCATCATCGGTATAATATATAATATAAAAAGAATGGGATACCAATGATATATTTTGAGGAGAAAAGAAAGGATAAAAGATAGAGAGTATGTGTAGGAAAAGAGGGTCACTAAACTTCTGCTATACATATATATAGGGTTTAGGGCTTAACAATTAGTGAAAGATTTTATTCATTTGTTTGGTTATAGCTAGAGGCAAACTTCAGTTGAAAAACTATCCTGAGGTTTGCAATATATTAATAAAAATTACTTTCAAGCACAAGCATTCTTTAATTGTAGCTTGAAAAAAAAAAGATTGTTATATGCAAATAAGAGATGAGAGATCCACAGTTTATTATGGTTAAAATCAACACCATGGATAAACTTTCTTTTAATTGCAAAATGAAGCAAGGTTGAGAAAACATTTGCACAAAAAGAAAAAAGGTTAAGGGGGTGGAGGATATCGTTGTCTTAAGCCCATGCAATGGTGAAAATTACCTCTTAACTTTTCCATTTAATAAAATTGAGAAGGAAGTAGTGGTTAAGCACTTAATGATCAACTTTACCTAGTTATATGAAAAGTTAAACTTCATTATGGAATCTATGAAAGTAACCCAAGAGCGAAGGAGGAGGTGATAAGAATTGGGTTTCTAAATTTTTTCACAACACAATATAATCAATTTATATCTAACAACAAATAATGTAAATAAAAGTTAGAAAAAAAAAAAAGAAAATAAACTTAAGATTTATAGTGATTCAATAACTCACTAATGTATATTCACTTTACGAACTTAAAATTTAATTTTAATTATTAAAAATATATTATTTAATAATTAAAAAATAGTATAAGAAATTTATATAAAATTAAAGAACTTTCAATCTTTTTTCTGTACACACTGTTTATAAATTTTTGAATAATGTTATCGTATTGTACCTAAAATTTTGGTATAACTCTATTATAAATAAAAGTATTTTAAATATATATATATATATATATATATCAAGAAATTTATTTGTGATTTAATGAAAATATTCTTTATAATTAACAATTAATTATCATCTTGGCATGCTCTAGTGAGTTGGATTCTCAGAAAAACGAGTGAGACATAGGAAAGGAAAAGGATGCTCCTCTCACATGCATTATTACCAGTTACCACGGCGGCAACTGATCCTCAACTATTCTAAACAATATAATAATTTAACTTCACCTCGCGTCACCCACCAGTACACTAAATGCGAAAAGCTCTCGAAAAAGAAAAGGCAGGAGGAAGTGCCACCCTGGCGGACTCCAACAATAATTTACCCGCACGCGCGGGACTCTCCTTTTAAAAAATTTTCTACGGAGCAGAGGCAAAAGCCAAGTGAGTACACCACACCCCTCTTCAGTCTTTCTCACTTTGCCTTTCTTTTTTAAAAAAAAAAAAATTTATTCTCATACCTCCAAAAATCTAAAATCCAAAACCCCAACCGTGTCATTTGGCTTTCCTCTTGGCCCTTTCCTCAATTCTTCTCAAACCCGTACACAAAACAAAAATATTGCACATATATAGAAACCATTAGAAACAATTTCTTGTGCGTACGACAGACCAAGTCAGTAAGCTCTTCTCCTTCACTTCACATGATCTAGTTGATGAGTTTCATATTCTACTTACCGTGTCTTGTGCAGCTTTTGACGTTCTCTAGGCAGACACTAAAGCTCTTACCTCCCCTAAATTAACATCCCTCTTGTCTTCTTGTTTTCACTTGTATATATTATTCTCTCTTCTTCTGTGTTTTTTGTGTTTGTAAAAATTTAAAATGTACAGAAGAGAAAGATCTCTGAGAGATGGCTCAGTCCCTCAAAGAAGAAGAACTCCTTCTTTCTCTTCTTCTCTTCTTGATGCCATTTACCGTTCTATTGATGATTCCATTGATTGTGCCGATCATCAAGACCGGCTGAGTTTTTATTGTGATAAAACCATGATCAAGAAGCAGAGGAATTATAGTGTTAAGCATGATACTCCTGTGGAAAAAGCTCATTTTCGACGAGCTATCATGATTGAAAACTGGATGGAAAAGCAGAGCAGTCTTGGTTCCACTTGCTTGCATTTCAATAATTCCACTTCCACTTCTTCAGATTCTAGCTCTGGGGCAGTATTCTCTTCTTCTGAAACAGAGTCCAGTCATAAAGAGAGATCAAGAAGATCGAAACCAATTCGATCCATGAAATGCATGCAGTTTGATAAGAGAATTAACGAAGAAATCTATCACCAGCAGAAGATAAAGGCAAAGCCAAATGGGGAAGGTGGGTTTTCAAAGACTAAACTGAAAGCCTTGAAAATATACGGCGAGCTGAAGAAGGTGAAGCAACCCATTTCGCCAGGTGGTCGCATTACTAGTTTCTTGAACTCGATTTTCAGTTCAGGAAATGGTAAGAAAGTAAACGTATGCACAGTTAAAGCTACGGAGGATGTGAATTTTGATAGTAAATCAAAATCAGCTTGTTCATCGGCCACTTCATTTTCAAGGCCATGTTTGAGCAAAACACCTAATTCTTCTTCGTCTTCCAGATCAGCTGGTAACAAGTACAGCGGTAACAACAATAATGGACAGAAAAGGTCTGTCAGGTTTTATTCTGTTAGTGTTATTGTTGATGAAGATTGCAGACCTTGCGGGCATAAAAGTATTTATGATTATGAATTAGATGATCCAAGCTTACTGCCATTACAAAATGTCAAGGCTAATTATTCGTTAAAGCTGGATGAATTCAAGAAGAAAGAAAGTACTGCAGCCAGAAGTACTACTACTTGTCCGAACAAGGGTATAAGTCAATTTGTAACGAGAGGTTTTGCTGCTGATGCTGATGACGAAGACGACGACGACGACGACGACGACGACGAAGAAGAAGAAGAAGAAGAAGATGATGTTTTGAGCTGTTCAAGCTCTGATCTGTTTGAGCTTGATCACTTAAAGGGGATTGGAAGGTACCGGGAGGAATTGCCAGTTTATGAAACTACTAATTTGATAAAAAACCAGGCCATTGTTAATCGCTTTATTTTGTAGTTCATTTTGTAATTAAAGAAGATTATGTTAAATTATTATTATTATTACTATTACTATTATTTTTATTATGTTTTAAAAATTAAAAAGTGTTGAAACTTTTCGGTTGATGTAGATTAGCTAATTAAGATGCATGGCAGGGCAGGCATTGGATTCACACAGTAAATGTTAAGGGAAGAGACAAGGAATAACTAAAAGGAGAAAAAGTTGAATAAAGGAAAACACGCATCTTCCACATTCATCATGATGGGAGAAAGTAAAAACTCACTAACTTTTTTCCTGGCCGAGCACATGGCCTCACCTCATCTCTTCCTCAACATGTTAGACGTATTTGATTTAATTATTATGATTATATATATATATATATATTCAAAAGAGGATTTTGAACGTGTAATGTTACATCAATTTATTAATTGGTATCATTAGCCATTACATTGGGATTTCATTGATTCTTAACAGTGCTACACATTTGACACAATACATACAACACAAAGAAGAAGAGAAAGGGACATACATACCACGAAATTAAGAAGAATATATACATATAACGTAATTGCAGAGCCAGAGAGAGATAGAGAGACTTCGCGAATAATACAGATGAGAAGAATAATAATCTTAAACAGAATGCAAACAAGTAGGGACACAAAAGAAGAATCAGAAAGTCAAAATACAGCAAGATCAGACATTATAGCTTAGCTTGCTACCCAACATAAGATCCAAACCTAGCTTTATGTATGTTAGAAAATTGAAAAAAGATTGTTATCAAAATCAAACGAACCGACTTTATGTCTAGTTGATATGAGAATGAAATGGAGACGACAGTAGTAGTACTAGTACTCAGTCATCTCTGGCTGATGGCCACCATCGTTGACTTGATCCCATTACCAAAAGAAGAGAACACACCTTACACACCTCACCATCCAATATCACTCAATGAACGAACCAAATTACTTAATTGCACCCACTTATCAAATCATATGATAGTACTATTCTTTTCTCTTCTCTTAACAAAGCAAGCAGGGAATTAACTCAAATCCTGCATGTACATATGTATATTCATTGGCACCAAGTACGGTATATTAATTGGGTTGTTTCTCACCAACCATGCACAAAATCTGTGGCGTACAAACATATGACATAGTGATCGATACATCACATACAAATGAATTGTTACAACAAGTGCATGTGTATCAACGCAATCCTGTTAGTATTAATCATGATTTAAGAAGAGGACCACTTCCCAGCTACACACACACACACACACACACACACACACACACACACACACGTGTATGATCCTCATCATATAGCCACTGCATCTAGGCTTCCATATTTGTCTTAATAAAAGGGTGCATGCTTGGTCATACATGTGTGTTGTCCACCTCAACTTGTAATAAGCTGTTCTATTTGTAGCGTTACCTTTAGATCACGACCACAATTCCGTCAAGTAGCCAATACGATATATGATTAGGACAAACTTGTTTGTCTGCCTTGCCTTGATTGTTTTTTGAATCCCACCTGCCATTACTAATTAATCTTGAACCAATCTTAAAATTCATAAAATAATTAATTAATTAATTGCTAGTTATTGTATTTAATAGCATTGTCAGATTTTGCATATTAAATTTATACCGCAAAAGGCAATTTGATGAAATATCTCAGTTTTGAATTGATTAAAGCCAATACTAATGATTATATGATGTCATTTTTTACATCAAAATTCTGTTGTAACGCATAGATATCAAAATTTTAGTTAATAAATACAATTTATAAAATCAAAACACAAATACACACAAAATATGCTTAGGTCAATTACAAATATTTATCAAGATAAAAAAACCTATGACTTAAGAAATTAAGGTATGTTTGTTTTTATAAATTCACAAAGAAATAAAGAAAATATTCAAAAAAATAAAAATTTATTTATTTGGCTAAAAGATTGGAGGAGAAAAGAGGATCTCTTAAAGAAAATAATTCACAAAAGAATAAAAAAAAATTTATTTGAAAGAAAAATAATTTTTTAGAAATTCTTATTCCTTCAAGTAAGGGAATGATGATTTTTTACCCTGGGAAAAATGATTCTTCTGTCCCCACATCCTAAAAAATAATAGTTATACTCATAACTTTATCACTCATTTATGTATTTTATTATTTTTATTAATTTAATATAATTATTTTTAAAAAATATTAACATAATATTATTTTATTTTATTTACATATAAATTTATTATCATTAATATTTATTTTTATTATAAAAATATAACATTATCTTATAAATTATAGTTATTATTACTTTTACCATCATTTTAATTATAAATATTTTTTATATGTTTCATATATATATGAATTTATAATATATTTTATAACTTTAAATTTATCTTAATTTATACAAATAGTTATATTTATTTAAAAATATTAATTTTATTATATAAAAAATAATTATTAAAGTAATTATAATTTTTATCTTTTTAATTCTTTTAACGACAAATTGACTATCCAATAAAATAATATTATTAGTAGTTATAATATAATTTCATAAATATTATTAAAAATTAAATATAATTTTAATAAACTAATTAAATATACTTAATTATGTGACTATTATATTTAGATTGTGTTCAAAATAAATTTATTCATGAAAATTCATATGTAATTGAAGTTGTGAATTAAAAAAAAAAAATTTAGTGATGCATTCAAAATAGAAAATACTTTTTTAATCAATAAATATATTTATATAGTGCAAGTTTAAATATTTATTACTCAATTATATAATAAATGTACAGGATCTAATTATTTTATATTTAAAAATAAATTTTAAAGTTAATTTAATATTTTAATTATAAAATACATAAAATATTTCAATAAAAATAAGTATTGATCCAAATAAAATTAATTGATTTATATAAATATTAACAAAATATTTTTATTACATATTTATTTTATTAATTATTTGTAATAAAATAAAAATAAAAAATTATTAAAAATTTTAATATATTAAACGATTAAAATATTAATAAATTTATAAGTAAATAATATTTTTGTTTGAATAAAAAATAATGCACTTCTTTTTATTGATGATTTTATTGTGCAACTAAAGAATAAAAAATTTATTCTTTTTCTTTCTTTTTTTCTTTCCCTTTCTTATTCCTTCGTATTCTTCAAAACCAACATAGGTTTAGGATGTGTTTGGTTGGAGAAAAAAAGTGGAAAAGAAAATAAATCCTCAAAAGAATGAAGAGTTTCTGTTTGGTTAAAAAAAAAAAAAAAAAAAAAAGAAGAAGAAGAAGAAGAAGAAGATACCTAAAAGTTCTTATTTTCTTAAATGCGGAATGGTGATTCCTTTTCCAATGATAAGGAATCCTTATTCCACCATTTTAAATAATAAATTTTTAATTTTATCCTTTGTTGATATATTTCAATATAATTTTTTATTTTCATAATTTAATATAATTATTTTCAATTAACTTATTGTTTTAAATAATTAATTATTATATTAGTTTAATTATACATATAATAATTTATAATTGTAATATAAAATTTAAAACAATAATTTAGAATTATGAGCATAATATTATTTTAGTTTATTTTATTTACAAATTAATTTAAAGTAGTTAATATTTATTGTTATAATTACGACATTTTCTTATTAAACTAAAATTATTATTAGTTATATTGTCTATCTAATTGAAAATATTTTTTTATATGTTTTATATATATATATATATATTAAAATTTTATTCTATAACTTTATATTTATTTTGTAATTTATATAATCAATCATATTTATTTGATAATTTTAATTTTTATTATATAAAAATTATATAATTATAATTTTATTTTTTAAAATATGTTTAATGACAAACTAACTACCAACTTAAAAAAAATGGTAATAATTTGATAGTTATAATAGAATTTTATAATATTACTAAAAATTAGTACACCTTTTATAAACTAATTTAAGATACTTAAATATATGAATATTAAATTTAAATTGTGTTCAAAATCAATTGATCCTTTAAAAATTCATATACAATTGAACTTATAAATAAGAGATGCGTCCAAATATAAAACAAAAATAAGATAAGCTTTAAAAATATAATTTTTTTTAAATATTTGTAAATTATTTTTTAATCAACAAATATATTTATATAGTACAAATTTAAATATCTGTTACTAAATTATCTATTAAAATTATAAAATTTTATTATTTCATATTTAAAAATTAAATTAAAAGTCAATTTAATTTTTTTAAATGTGAACTATGAAAACTATTTCAATCAAAAAGGTATTTTTTTTTCTAAATAATAAATTATTTAATATGACATGAATTTATAATTAAGAATATTAACATAATATATTTATTAAATATTTTATTATAATAATTATTAAAATGTAAAAATAAAAGTTAAATATAATTAAAATTTTTAATTTATTAATAATATCAATAAATATAAAAGTATATGATTTTTTTTTCTAAATAAAACATATTGAATTTGTTTTCATTAATAATTTCATGGTGCAACCAAACAATGAAAAAAAATTTCTTTCCCTTTCCTATTTATTTTTTTCTCTCCTTCCTTATCTTTTTTTTCTTTTACTTTTCCATTCTTGGGATCAAACATACCCTTCGGGTATATTTAGTTGGAACAATGCAAGAGGAAAAGAAAAAGAAATGAATCCTCATCCTTATAAAGATTTTTTTGTTTGCTTCAAAGAATGGAAGAGAGGCAAAAGAATTATTGAGAATTCTTATTCTTTTAAGTGAAAGAATAATAATTTCTCTCTCAAAAATAAGGAATCATATTTTTTCTCTATATGATTAAATTTTTAATTTTATATTTTTTTATAATTTAATATAATAATTTTTTAGTTAACTAATTATTTTAAATAATTAATTTTTAAATTATTCCAGTTACATATAATAATTTGTATAATATTATTTAAAAATTGTAATATAAAATTTAAATAATTAATTTTTAATTATTAACATAATATTATCTTAATTTATTTTATTTATAAATTAATTTATCATCATTAATATATATTTTTATTATAAAAATTCAACATTACCCCATTAAACTATAATTATTTTTATTTTTGTTATCATTTTAATTATATATATTTGTATATATTTTGTATATATATTAATTTATAATTTTATTTTATAATTTATACTTATTAAAGTTTATATAACTAGTCATATTTCTTTAATAAACTTAATTTTTATTATATAAAAGATAATTATTGATCTCATCAATAACGAGTTAAGCTAATATTTGCGAATTAAGTAGTCATGTATTATGATAAGAACTCCTGCCTCTCTAACAAAGGCAACCCTTTTATTCTTTCTTCACCTGGCCTATGGTAGCATTCAAATAATGACTTTTGATTTCACCTATTTCAACTTGCACAGCTTTCACACAAAATACGAAATAGTCTCTTCAATACATTCCAACAGAGGACGGCCATACTTGCTCAATTTATCTTTCTCCATTTGAATGCCAATGAGGGGTGCCTTGAAAAGTTTTAGAACATGCAAGAGAGATTCGTAAAATCTCCAGATTTAGAACGCTCAAGACTTCGAACCCAAATACATTACGCTCAGTAAACGTAAACATGCTAGTAACAATTCACTTCCAAATAAAATAAGAAAAGAAAGTAATATTATTATTAGTTATAACATATTTTTATAAATATTATTAAAAATTAAATAGAATTTTAATAAATTAATTAAAAATACTTAAATATATAAATATTAAATTTAGATTGTGCTCAAAATTGATTTAAATTTACAGGATAAATTCATACGTAATTAAATTTATAAATTTTAAATAAAAATAAAAGATACATTCAAAATATAAAATATTTTTTAATTAACAATGATAACTATATAGTCTAAGCTTAAATATTAATTATTAAATTACTTATTCAATTTATACAATTTAATTATTTTATATATTTAATTTTTAACTATAAAATACATTAAGTATTTCAATAAAGATAAATATTTTTGTTCAAGTAAAAATAATTAATTAATATAACGTGTATTAATATTTAGGAATATTATCAAAATTTATTTATTAAATATTTATTATAATAATTATTTAAAAAATGTAATAAAAATAAAAATATTAAAATTTTAATTTGTTAATAAATATTAATAAATTTAAAAATAAAAAATATTTTTTTAATCTAACTAAAAAATAATGAAATTTTTTTATTAATAATTATATGGTGTAATTAAAAAATAAAAAATTAATTCTTTCCGTTCTTAATTTTTTTTTTTCCTATTCCTTTTTATTTTTTAAACGGAAACATGATGGTTAGAGTTGTTGGGGGGCAACACTCGAGTTGAATTAGACAAAGAAATTTTTAAAGAAAACATAAAATAATAATGGATAAATTTGAATTCATTTACCTGCACTCAATTCTTATATGCGAGAGGCGAGAGAACGAGTCTCGATCTGCCAAGTAAGTAGTTGTCTTGATCAAACAATGAACCATTGACAGCTTGTGGAAACACATCTCCTGTCGAAATATTGATTTGTTAAATGCCTTTCCCTCAACCATCTATTAGCTGTCACCACTAAGTTAAGGTGATCGATGGGTGCTTGAAACTATTTATTATATCAACGTACGAAATATCTTGAAATAATACATGTTCTACACTTTATGGAGAACGTTTCCCTCCTTTTAAGATTTGGGTGCATCATTATTGTGGTACTCGTACTAGTCAAACACCTTATTTTGTAATTCAATGAGAATAATTAGTAGACAAATTTTTGAAATATTTGTTTTAGTAAGAATGTAATAATTTTAATCAATTTAACCAATTAAAGAAAATAATAAACTACAAAGTAAATAAATAAAACAAATAACTAATTTTATAGTTTAAATTTTTTAATTCTACATCTATTAATTTACGTTTGAAGAAAATAATACACTAAAAATTTAAACTATTACAAACACTATTAAATTTAAATAAAATTAAAAATTCTCTCTTTATATTATTATCGTTATGTTAAATTTTTTTTTTTTATAATTTTATTTAGCAAGATTCCCTCCAATTATCATGTCAAATCTTTCAATAAATTTAACAAAATTTCCTTACTTAATTTCATTGAACTTCTTTCAATTATTAAAAATCATTTTTTTGAATAATGTCTTCTTCATTTCTTAAAGAATGATATTAAAATTATCTTAACAATATTTAAAAAAAATTAATCTTCAAGTTTATTAAAATAAAAATTTATAATTTATAATTTTTATCAAGTTATTTTTATTTTAAAATATAAAAAAAAATATGAACAGCTTGGAAAAAAATTAAAAGTCAACAAATATCTCACTAAACTCTCTCAAATCAGTGCAAATTATGGTGGTTGTACAACTTAAAATGTCATAAATATATGACAAACTCTAAGCCTAATTTAATGATAATTTTTGTTCCTAAATCTAAAATGAATAAATTTTCTTAAATATGGAGAAATCTCACCTAATTAAAATACTTGCTTTCAAATAATTCTTTTGTTCTTTGAGTTGTAAAATTGACAACATAAATTTTATAGTTATACTTAAAGTCCAACATTTACTAATATAATTAATAAATTTAAAAAAATTCTTTTATGTGAAGACATAAAACCAAATAAACAATAAGATATCAAATGAATAATAAAAACACTCAGTTTGTTGCAATAGAAACATATAACATAAATGTATTTCAAGAATAATGTCTACTCATGTTACTCTGTAAATCCTAACACAATAAATCATGATATTCCAAACAAGTTTAAGGGTACATATCAAATGTATTAAAAGTAAATTACATATATAAATTTTATAAACATTAGATACTAACTCCACATCATAATAAAACACAATATCAAATACATTAATTTAATTCAATGGAACTTTCAACATAAGAGATGAGTTCCAATGCCGTAAATATAAAAAGTAAATGTTGTTCTAAAAGATAAATTATAATAAAAAAATATATTTTATATAATAAGAGAATTTAAACTTACAGCTTAATTAATTTAGAAATTAGTCTCACTAAATTCTTGATTTAAAATATCATCAATGTTAAAAAAAAAAAAAAAAAAAAAAATTGAGCAGCCAATAATTAATTACTCAATAATGATCTTGACCCCCCACCGGGGACGTCTATTTAGTTGAAATGTACTAATGACCTAAAAGAAGAACACATTATAATTGGACGAGGCCCTTTTGTCTAAATTGACATGGGTCCGGTACTTGCTCTGGGCCCTCCTGGTTGAAAAACTATTTGAGAAGAGAATTTATTGAACTCGCTATTTTTGAACAATTTTTTTTAATTTTTTTTGTTGAATAATTAATAAATAAGTTATTAGAAATATTTAAAAAAAGGAAGCCTAGAGAGTAAGAGCAGTAAACAGTAAATTTTAAAAACAAAACAAAAAAAACGGTGCAGAAAGAAGGAAGGTCCCCGAAGAGCGCGTGCATCAATAAATGTTTCGAGACAGAACCCACTCACGTCCAACTCAACTAGCCTGGCCTGTCTGCCCTGGTACTGTACATGCCATTTTAAAAGCATGTCCCGCATGCGCACGTGCGCTACGCAGTCCTTTTCTTTTCTTTCTCTTTTGTTAATATTAAAAACACAAATAATATCACGTAGTCTAAGAATGGTGAAGCTCAGACGTCTTTTTCTCGCGTGGGTTGGAATCTCCAACCTTCAAAAGGAAACTCAATGAGTTGTCAGCGAAAGGGGCTCACTTTTTTGTCTGTTATTAATACATTTGATATCATTAACTTTACCCACGCGCTTGAAGTATTTACCAGACGACGCGCCGCTCATGTAAGTTAATAATCACAAAAATTGTTAATTTTTATTTAATTTAATCTTCCCTTTTGATAAATGATCGGTACAAAATTGTAAGAGCACAATATCTAGTTTTATAAGGAAGCCATGAAAAAAGTATTATTCTTAAAAATTAATTACTCAATTTTGACCAGTATTAATATTATATTAATTTCAATTATATTTAGAAAATTCACTAAAATTACTTGTATTTGAAAATTAAAATAAAAAACAATTCAAAAAAATATTCAAAGAAAAATAATAGAGTTGTTAAATAAATAATTTAATAAATTTTTTTTAAGAAACTGACTACACTTAAATCCTCATTAATACTTTACTTATTTAAATAATTGAATTTAATTCTCTAAATTTGTTAACAAGATCTATTAAATCATTTAGTAACTTCTTTTAATAGTCAATTAGAGTTAATATATATATATATATATAGGTCCTTATGAATTTTTTGGATCTCTATATTTGTGCCTGTACTGTTTTATCCGAAGGTCCATCCCATAATTCTCTCTTTGAAAAGCAAATCATAAGCTCCAATTCACTTTAGTGACATCTAGTCAATTAGAAGCAGTAAATTAATAATAATAATAAAACAAAGAAAGTAAAAAATTACTTCAAATTAAAATAAAAAAGCAAGCATGGTTGGAGACTAAATTACATCCTTTTCTATAATGAAATAACTTAGTTGATTTTGAAAATTAAACTCCACACAAATCAATTCAACATGATCTCAGTTTAAAAATAAAGAAAATTAGACTCAGTTAAAATAAAATTGATCTGGTTTGATTCCGAAAATACAAAAATGTATAGCACTCAAATTCTCTCTCCTCCTTCCCTCTTTCTATGCCTTTTTAATTTTTTTTTTTTTTTCATCACCCAAACGACCTAGTCAATTACTCTCCTAGATTGGGAGAAAATTTTGGTTTCGATGAAAGAATCTCGCCAATCCTGGCAACCCACCATTTACTTTGGAAGTCATCCCTCTTTTCTCTCAAAAATCTGCTGCTGAAGGCTCACAAAACAAATATTAAATCTGAATATTTAACTGATTTGGCTGACTTGGATGATCATTGGACCAAAATGGCATTTGGGCTTTTGTTCACCAACACTGTAGGCCGCCCAGCCATAATTCCCCCTTTCCATAGTATTGTTGATGCAATAACTTGAACTTCACATGATGAAATTACTGAAATATGCAGTCCGTGTAAGTAATGCTAGCCCTTTCTTACGAAACAGACAAGTTTCAAATTGTTTTGCAAGATGCCCTCAAGAAATTTAGCCTCGTTTGCTGATTTGATGCTACTCGGACTTTTAAAGAACATTGCAATTTTTTCTCCACATCTTCCAATTCAGCACCTTACATTCGGATTTCGTTTTGAATTTCCTCCAGCCGATAGTTAATATTCATTTTACTTTCTTTGTCACTGTTTCTGCATGAGACTAGTTGATGGCGGAACTCGGTTTCGAGACTCAGCTGGGCAATAATCCGGCGAGCTAACTCTTGATCATGTAGCCTTTATTACCGATAAAACCACTAAAACTAGAACAAAAGTAAAATTAGACTTTAAATTTAAATTTTAGAAGTGATAAATTTGTAAGAAATTATCAAAGCCGTCAATAAATTATGAATGCAAGATAATGTAAAACATTATGTAATAATAGAAGATTTTCAATATATATCTTAAAGAGGTCTAATAATAACATGCAATAAAAATATGCATCCTTCTATATTTATTATGAGATATATATATATATATATATATAAAGACATTAAACATCTAAGTTAATAATCTCAAAAGAATTTTAATTTTAATTTTAATTTTTATTTAATTTAATCTTTTCTTTTCATAAATTATATATAACAGTACTATTTTTTGCATATGCCTAACTAAATTAGATTACATTAAGATTACTTGTTAATTGTTAATCAAGTATGAGAGATTGACCTTTTGTAACATGAAGTTCGCTCTTGGAGGGATCATATCAACCACTTCACTTCCATAATTTTGTTTGCTATGCCACAGTTTTACTATTATAAATTGTATTATTATTTTTGTTTTCATTGGGATAAATTTGACTCCTTCCCCTATTAAAAATTAATATATATATATATATATATATATTTATACAACTTAGTAAATTCTGTAGAAGTGTTTCAAAGTTCAACATCAACATATCAAAGAAGTGATAAAGAAAAATAAAAAATATTAGAATGATAAGTTTGGAGAGAGTTTGAGTAATAAAAATATTTGGTGTCATCCAATTTAAATTCAAAAAATTTAAAAAATTAGATAAAATTATTGGTGTTATTATTATTTAAATAACAATAGTAAATGGTCAATCAATAAATGTTTTATTATTCATTTTAGAGTTTTTCTTCATTTTAATTTTTCTATTGAAATTACTTAACTGTGAGCATTCAGTTTTTATCAAATATGCAACTCCAACTTTAAACACAAATACAAAACATATATAAACATAGATATAGAAAAAAAAAAACTTTGTACAATAATGAAGACTTCCCACCAAATACAAAAAAACTTAATTATATTCAAAAGATTAGATAAATTTGTTAATGTTATTGTTATTTAAATAATAATCAATTTGCAAATCTTCTTATTCGTTCAAGAATATTTCTGCGCTTCAAATTTTCTTGTGTAGTAATTAGATGCCGTTAAATAAAATTATTTTATCACGTGAGTAGTCATTAGTCATTGCTAGAATAGAGATATTTTAACAAGGACTCTTTTATTGATTTTAATGGAATGCAAGCATGAAAAGCAAAATTGTCGAGGAGATTAAATACGTCAATTGGTGAAGATTCATAGAACAGAGCAAATTGATTATAACACTTTGCGTTCAAAATTCACTTCTTTAAAATGACAACAGTTACTTTTGTTCAAGGGAAATCTAGGGGGACAAAAATTAAAGCAAAAGAAGTAAAACTCTTTAATAATTTTTTGGAACTTTAACCAAAAATTCGACGTTGGTAAATCAACAGAATAAAAAGTTTTGGAACTTACATGTGCAATAGAGTTTTGGAGTGAATATTCAAATAGAATTGAAATACTTGTGGGTGTTTCAGTAGCGAAGACAGAAAAATTTTGAGTCTCGAACTTACATTTCTTTTGTGTCTGGGTTGTCTGGTTCCGTCACCTCCGTCGTATCCGCATTTGCTTTTAGGCTCGGTGCTTTAATCCTTGCTCCATTTCTAGTTGGGTCAGTTTCCATTTGTTCTTGGCACCTCCATTTTCTTATCTGTGTTAGGTTTGGTCAATGTGGCCTGTTATGAGAATGGATTTATTTTGTTGAGAGATTTTCTCCAATGACTTTATGGGCCGAATTTCAAAGATTCAACTAATCTGGCCCAAACTTGCTTCAATCTCGAAGGCTTCAGATCTTTTGAGGTAACTAGTAAGGTTGGATTTTCCATGACCATTACTGCCAGAGGAAATCCTGGTCTCCACCGGTGCTGCCTTTTTTTAAGGTAAAATATTTAAAATAACTTTTATTTTAAAGATGATAAAATGAGAAATCATTTTCATTCACATCCACTTTCACAACTTTTACTCAACTTTCAACTAATTAATTCTCTCAATTTTTATCCTCAACGTTCAGTCAACAATCAAGGATAACATAAAGAAAAAAAATAAGTTATTTATTAATGTTGACAAAATTTAAATTTATGCGTTGATAGGGCATTAGATATGTTATTTTAATGGATTAGATCAAAAAAAATTGAGGAGAAGAGTTTGAATTTGTAGATATGTACCACGTGCAGCTGAACAACTCATTGACTATATTAATTTTTTTTTTTTTTATATTTTGAAAAAATTAATTTATGCTATGAGTGTAGTTATTTTTCATTTTTTAAAAAATTAATTTTTAATTTGTTACATTTTTATCATAATTAAGCATTAATCATAATTAGGTTAATTGCATTAATATTAAATAAATTTAAATTAATCAATTAATTTGATTTTTTTTACACAAATATAACTAAGTGTTTGATAGTTGCTAGACATCATGGAGGATTAGGGTATCATTAGATGATTTTAAGCAATATATTAGTGGAATAATTTGATTCTTGACCATAATAGAAAACATTAATTATCAACAACTGATTGGCTTGACGCATGATTACATTCGCATAAATCTAACAAATTTCAATATCAATATTAGAACAAATCTTGGTATAGGGTCTATTATCTACTTGGATATGTTCAAGGTTGGATAGGAGATTTTTGTTTAAGGTACTATAAGAACAACATACTTGTGAAAATATATATAGAGGAGATATATCTAGTCAAAGACTAAAATTTCTATAATATTCTATAAGAGGTATGGTCCATCATTGCATTGTTGTCATTAGATTTTCAACTAGTTGATTAAGAAATTAATGCATTTCAACTGATCGATTGAGAAACTAATACATTCCTTTTATAGGAAAAAAGGTAACAATTCAAAAATTTTCACAATCTAAAATACGTTAGCACAATTGTGTGACATGCCACAATCCTGTGTTCTAAACCAAATGAGTAAGTATTATGTTGTCCCTTTATAATTTATTTAGGCTTTGTAAAATAACTTATCTTATGAAAGTCTAGTCTTTAAATTAGAAGAACTTATTTTATTGTTCTTTCTATTGTGACATAAAATTTATTGATTGTATTGCATGTGAACAGAAGCTTCTAGAATTAAAATTTAATTTGGAAGGGCTTAATTTTTTTTTAAAACAAGAATATAATTGCACAAAAATAGCTATTTTGTAAGAAAAAACTTTTGTTAAATGCACATGATGCAATAAATGTAATAAATATTATAAAAAAAATTAAACTATAAGAATTATAATGCATTTTTAAATATTTTGTGGCACTCATAAATAAATGCTTAAAATAATAGAAAAATAAAATATATACAAAGATTTTTCAGTAGTACATTCTTTTCTCAAAAATTTTTGAAAACCTTACAAATTTGTCCCCTTTCATATTTAATATTTGAAATTTTGTTTTAGTAATCACTTTTTATTTTATTAATTTATTAAAATTAATTATTTCATTAAATTTTGATCATAAGCAATCTACTTGTATAAGTTATAAAATAAATTTAAGTAATTTAGTAATGTATGTGTATAATAATACAAGGAAAAATGTCCAAAATAGCATTATTTTTAAAGCCATTTATAGAAATAGTCAATTTTATTTTATTTTTTAACCAACTTAGCCAATATTAGATTTTTCAAATAATTTTACTCTCATATAACCATTTACACTTTGTATAACCATTTACATTTACAATAATATACATAGTGTATATATATTAGAAAATATTACTTTTTATAACAATGTCATTATAGCATAATGATAAGTAATTTATAACTCCTAGCTCTTGAGTTCAATACTCAATAGTAAAGTTGGCAATGGGCTAGGCCCTTCATTTTTTGGGGAGACCCAAGCCTTAGAAAAGTCTTGACCTACTTAGGAGGGTTAAATCTGAATAAGTCTAGTATGTACATGAGTTAAAAAATAAAAGTCAAGTTATTTTTATAAATAACCTTAAAAATAAGACTAATTTAAGAAATTTTCCTATAATACAATGCATTCATCACATCATTTGACATTTAAGATAAATTACCAACGTGATTTTATATTTTATATTGTTTTATTGATTTGTAAGTGCATGTGTATTTTTTGTATATTATACATGGGAAGGACATGTTTAGTGTAACCTTTAAATAGCCAAACAAGTATATTTAAAATAAAGCAATCAACCTGAGTGCAAATTAATCACCATTTTAATCCTAAAGAATTGTTCATAATCACTAATAAAATTCTACAAACACTTTAAATCAAAGTATTCAATGACCTTGTACATAAATACATCACAATCAGAGCTAACTACATTTTTTCGAGACAAATCACTAAGCACAAACCATTCAAAAAGGGTGTGAATATCATACCTCATGGAGTAGTATATAATGAAGGAGAATGCATTGATAATGCATAGTTTTGATGTCAAAAAAATGCTCAATCCAAGATTATCTAAATATATAGATTTGTGCCACAATCAACTTCTTTTTAATATTGTCAAACATGATAAATAAGTCAGTTCTGTATGGAAGCAGTTATTGTCACATCTTAATCCATATATCTAAATAATAACAACTACCACACATTTACGAGAATTATCTTTTACTAGTAATTCACATGAATGTATAATGTCTATAGTATCAAATATACCCCAAATTATATAATGTATATATATATATTATATTTATAAATAAAATATTTTAAATAATCAAGTAACGTTACAAAATTTTTGAATTTCTTTTATAACATTTCCATATATAGTCATAAAAAATACTATATACGTAAATAATTCTTTGATAAAATGTCTACTACAAAGTTAGCTGTTCAGAATATAAATTATGACTTCCTTAAAGTTGTCTAATGTAAAAAAATATATTTTTTTAAAAGAATAAAAGAGTGAGAAATAACTCAATGAATAAATAGACGATAATAAACTAAAATTTTAATACAAAAGTAAGAATATTGTATTAAAAAATATTCTCATATAACATCTATGAATGATCTAGTAATAATCTGGGTTTGTTCAAAAATTATTCTTCTAGATATCTCCCAATGCACCTTTGGTAAATATTTCAAGATCTGCTAATGAGTTATTTTATATAATTATATAAAAATTAAGTTATTGAACCCACTTGTTAGCGTTGACCTGAATAAGAGGTGCGATGTTAGACACCAACTATATTTAGTAGTAACTTTTCCTTTATTCCATATCGAACGACAAATGTGAAAATGGGTAATCTTTCTGTTATCCCTTTTTCTAGTAAGAGCAAAAATGCGTATATATAAACACAAGTATAAATCTATGCACAAACACATTCATAATCAAGCAATTACACCATAATCACAAATCATGAAGTTATAAACTCATCTCCGCATCATATGTATCAAATCATACATCCATAAGTTCCACACACAAATTCTCAAATCATATTTTTTAGTAAATTTACTATTATTTCAACATTTTTAAAGCCATATTCACAAAGTATTCATAAATCTTAATTTCAAAAAATAATTAAACATTTAAATTTATTTTGTTAAAAAGTATTAAAAATAAACTTATATTCATAAAATGTTTAAATTCATTTCATTGCAAATTTTTAATAACTTAACTGCCTACTCACAATTTGTGAGAGGGTTAGTATTATTAAATTTAATCTCCTGCTGAGTTGAATTTCTTACTATTGTATTACCACTTATATAGAATTTATTTATGCACAAATTATTAATATACTATATTTATTTTAAGTATGTAATCTTGGTAAAATGTGTGAAATGTATATTTTTCTAGTTAATGTTTATCGAGGCATCTAATCATAGCTTTTATTCAACATACCAACACTATATCACCTTTATATCACTTATACTTAGCTTTTTTATGTCAATTTATATAACATATCTCACTAAATTCAATCATCAAAAGTTATATAAAATAATTCACTTTTACTAACAATTGTCTACTAAAATTCATGTTATTTCTATAAAGTCAATAAATATCAATTTTTTCATAACTTAATACTTTGTTTTCGTTATCACATCAAACTTCCAATACAAATTTTTTATACTTAAAATATACATCAACATAATACTAAAATTTACTCAAAAATAATGAAATTGCTATATGACAAATTTATACTAACATAATATTTAACTTAAGAAACATATCATCATTAAACACACCAAATAAACCCATAAAATTAATATTTCCTACATCAAAATCTATCTCTAATTTTCTCCCAAAAATGTAACTATTTAGGCATTCTAATAATAGTTATACATACTTCACTATCGCCATTTCACCATAATCATTATATTACATGAATAATTTTTATTTGACATAAACACATAATTATTTACATATTCCTAATAAAATTTAAATACCAATATGATCATCAATTCATAATTCTTCCATCATATATGCAAACAATACACAAGTACACAAATATGCCAAATTTCGGTTGTCTTAAGTGTCTTTGACTCAATATTTATTTCATGCTTCTTGCATATTTCTAATATGATTTTAAGTTTAAAATAAAATTCAAAAAACTTACCAAAATCTTCCTAAGCAAGAATATGCCTTTTTGAAATTTTTATCCAATGGAACTAATTAGAATCAAGAATTTTCTAAGTGTCTATGGTTTGATTCTTGGTTGAATATGCTTATAGGGTTTTTTTTTTTTTACAATTTTTCTAAAGTGTTTTTGTGGTTCTTTTATGGTGGGAGATGAGAGAAATGGTGGAAGAAATTGAGAGAAAATTGTAAAAGTTTATAGAAGTTAAAATTCAAATAAATGAAGAAAATGGGTAAAAAAATACTTTAAATACACATTTTTTTACCACCAATCATAACATTTAAATTTATATGTCAATATACAACTTGGTTACTAATATAATGGATTGTGAAATTACTAATTTACTTTTATGCCTAAACTAAATAAATTGGGCTCATAATATATTTGGTCTATTTTAAAGTTTATCCTTATTGAAAAGTAAAATTTTAAAAATAACTTTAATAAAATTTTTATTTTTATTTTTATTTTTATCCCTTATAACTAATTTATTTATAAATTTATAAAAATATCCTTGACAAATCATGTTATTACATTTTAAAGGTTTTTAACACTTGTAAAATATAAATATATTCTAAAATTATAAAATTTAGCACTTAAGTATATATAAAGAAGTATTACGTATCTTATACCTCGATTTTATATAAGGTAAGTATGTATATACTCTATATAATATTTTTATATGCATAAAATAATATAACATGTCATAAATGTATATGTAATGCATTTAAAAGAGTTTTAAGAATTAAATATGAGTTCTACAACTATTTACTCTAATTTTCAAGTATGGTTCCCTTTTTATTTTTCCTTGTTAAAAGGCACACAAATAATTAATGATTAGTAAAAATTGCATATAAAAAACACAAATAATAAAATAAATAATATATTGTATAATTAAAATTGCTATGTCAAATTTAAAAGTTTGATTCCTTTTAAAATTTTTGATATTAAAAAAATCACTACTTTTTTAAATAATTAAATTTTAACTTGTTCTAATCAATTTTTAACATAAATAATTTATTTTTTCTAATTCAATTAATCTTCTAATTTAAAAAAAAATCATTGTCATAAATTCTAATTTTACTATTTTTTTAATTCATTTAAATAAATTTATACATATTTTAAAATTTTTTGGCACATTTAAGTAAATTTAAATTTTTCACATGCTTAAAATTTAATCTTACTTAATTAAATTTAATCAATCTTAATTAATTTTTTTTAATTTTTTTTATACATTTAAACTTGAGCTTTCCATTAATTTATTAGATCAAGTTTATGTTGCAAATTAATTATTTTTTATTATTAAGAAATTAAAAAATGATTATTATTTTTAAATAAATTAATTAATTATTTAGTTAAATTTACCCAAAATTCTAAAAAGCTTGTGAATTTATAAAAGATAAATAAATAATAAAATATCAATTAAGTATTAATTAAATATTCACAGATAATTAATTATATAAATTATTAATTAAATATTAATTGAGTATCACACCTAATAATTACAATTTTTATTTAATATTATAATTTTAACCAATTTAATTGATATTACTAATTATTAATTATATTATTGATATTTAATTAATATTATATTATTTATTAATTATATAAAATATTAATAAAATAATTAATTAATATTAATTATAATGCAATACTGCGACGGTGGGCCTGCACTCTACTATTGCGAGCAGCAAAAAGACCCCTGATGGTTGTTTTTTCATCCTCTCGCTGCGATTTTCGAAGAGTGGCCTTTTCTCCTCAATTTCTTTTTCTATCTAATCCATTAAAATAACATATCTAATATTTTATTAATACATAAATTTAAATTTAAATTTTATCAATATTTACAAATAATTTTTTTTTTTTTATATTGCCCTAGATTTGTTGATTGGAAGTTGAGGATGAACTTTGAAAAAAATAGTTGAAAAATTGTGAAGTAAAAGTAAAAATGAATGAAAATAAGTTTTAGATTAAAATGGTTATTGAAGATAAAATTGTTTAAAATTTATAAAATTAATTATTTATATAAATAATTTTTAAAATAAAATTATTTTAAAATTCTTTTCCCCTTTTAATGCATCAATAAAGACATGATTTGTCAGTCTTGAAATTTGAAAATCTCCTCCTTTGCTAAAATATTTTTTTTCCTTTTTTGAAAGTGTTTGAAATTGTTAGGAAATCTGTTGCAGGTGGAGAGATCAACTACGTTGATTGAGATGTCGATTAGAGGTTGCTTTTCCATTTCCTATTTATCACCTTTTCCCTAACTCTGCATTTTTTATTCTCCTCAATTGTTGTAGCTTGCATCCATGGGATGAAGGCAAATTTTTTTAGGGTTGACAGACACATTATGAGCTGATTTGAGTAATTCAAACTCTTTATACACATGGCAAAACGTTCACAATTGAAGCGAACATCATAAAGTTGTTCGTAGACAATTGGAGAAGTAGTAAAGAATCCTTCTCCCTAGAAGCTAACTCTGAGGCTTCTTTTAAGTGGCTTTCTTACATCTACGGAGATTCTTAACCTTAAAAAATTTCCCAGACAAGCTCCAGTGGGTTCCGCATCAATATATATCGCCGTTCCAATCTTCATACCCAAATATATCTCTATAGTTTTAATCATGCACTGTTGGGAATTAAGGTTACAGTATGTTTAAAAGTTATTTTCATTAATCCTATTAATCAAATATATAATAATTTTCATGCTAAAATCATGTTATTAAACCATGCTCTATAATATAATAGACATAAATCAAGGAATTAAGATCCTATCTTTAATTTTTACTACCAATGCAGTTTTGACATAATCAAGATTTCTTATTGAAATGTAAATTTGCATAACTTTTAATCTTTTTTTTTTTTTTTCGGAACCTTTAGAATTGCGCCAATATAATTTTTCAGCCAAATATTATGGCCAATGTATAGAGATTATGCAAATTTACAGACTACAAAAACTCCTTTTCTAGATTAAACACCCAAGTGTGTGGTCTCCAATGAATTAAAAGGAGTTGGATTTAACTAAATCTAAGGTTATATAATTGTCTATCTTTGGTCTTAGTTTAAGAAAAGAGATAAATTAGGATTAAGAATTTTTTACCATAGAGAATAGTTTTTCAAATCTTATTTTGAAAACTCATTTGTACATTTTTGCAAAAAAAAAGAAAAAGGTATTTATAACTTTTAGTTGTTTGCTCTCAATTACATTATAAGTATGATAGGGTCTAATACTATTGAATATGATTACTATCTTATTTTAAAATAAATAAATAATTATTTTTTAATTAATTGAATTAATTAAATAGAATTTATTATTATCATAAATTCAAAAATATAATTAAAAATAAATAATTTTTAATTATATTTTAATCCCTAAGCTTTTAAAAATTATAAAAATGGCGCATGTACATTTGAAATTTATAAAGCAACATCAATATTTTAGATTTACACACTAGCCTAGAGTTTTTAAAATTTTATTTTCTATTCATAATTACTGACACTATGCATTTATCCTAAAATTTTAATAAATTAATAATTAAGTCCTAAAAATTTATTATACATAATTTATCTTTAATTTATTAATACTTTAAAATGTGTCTCATTATATTGATTGTTATATTGATAATAGAGATAGTAATAAATTTCTTAAATTTAGATAAATTAATCTAATTAATTTATCTTCAATTAACTTTAAAATTAAGAAACTAGTTTTTATAGATTAAGAGTAACATTTAACAATGCATCAAGACCCTTAATTGAGATAGAATATTAAATTTAGTGAAATCTATTTCTTATATAATTATTGTATGATTAGATCCTTTGGCTTTGAACATATTTTACCAAAAATTAAAGAGTATGAAAAATGTTTACTTTATTATATATGGTTATTAAAGTTTTTTACTAAAGCTGATAATATAATTTTAGAGTCATTGAAATTTATTTCAAAACTTGCCATGGCCATGGAACTATTATAACTTATGTCAAAATTATGCCTCTCGAGATATTGACTCTATATTATCTAAAATAACCAATTCTTTATTGATATATCATAATTTTTGTATGCTTTTTCATATTGCCTAATCATTACCTTATATACAATTTTGCTATAAATGACAGATATGCAATATTAAAGTATATATAATTCACATACAAGGTGTTATGAAGATATCAAGTTTAAGGATAAATCATATCATCATAATTATAAAAATCTCATAGACATGTGAATAATATTTCATATGGGTTATCACGCAAATTAGTTTGATATACTTGTTCTCCATAAAGTATTTATATGTTAGAATATATAAATATTGTTATATTTCAACTGGGAGGCAGATATCCTGTAACTGGCACATACCCTCAAGTTATGCCTTATTAATATGGAATGCCCCATAAAAGTTTACAAGGCTCTTAAATATCATATATTAGATTTGCAAATATAAAACACACATGCGTACGCACATACACACACGCGCGCGCGCATGCACATACACACACATACACATACACATGAAAGTATGTTTATCTAAATACAAAATATTCATCGTATATTAAAAATTTCATATAACTTGAGTGCTTGTACAATCTCAAAATATCCAAATTTAAATAATGTTTAACTTCACCATATAAAATATTCAAAATATATCATATAAACATTTCACTAATAGACCTTGAGAACGTAAGATGAGTTGAGGAACTTATACTTAAAATAGTGCAGTGATAAATTTAGCCATCACCATAGTGAGAAAGCAATTGTATAACCTACTTTGAAAGTGGTAAAGAGAAAAAAAATGAGTATAATATATTCTTAGTAAGTAAAGAGTTATGCAATATAAAATTCATAAAATTTAGAGCTATTGAGATATTAAAATAATTTATAATTTATAATAATTTAATTGGCAAACTTCACATCACTTTGAAATCAACTATGAAATTTAAAACATATTTTAAAGCATGTGCTTAGGCTTGTGTTTGTTTTTTTTTTTTAATAAAAGATCGGGTTTATCTATTCTTTCTCAAGTTATCACCCTAGCTAGAATAGATATTTAAGACCATCTATAAATTTCATTGTATGTATTAGGATCATATATCAATTAAATTGTACAACAAATCTGTTTAAAAAAAAAATTATCTATGATTCTAATTATGAAATTAGTTTATAAAACATCAATCACAGTTCAAGTCATCAATGTTGACTCGAATAGTTACGAGGTGATAATCGCAACATTCTTGCATTACCTTTTACTAGGTGAGGTTAACAATAACATTCAACCTTATACTAGCCTCACCTAATATTCTATCACCTATGCAACATCTATAAAAGTCCGTCCATAGACTATTTCTTGTAATACTATAATAATATCAATGCATCAACAATAAAAGAAGTTTATTATATCAAGCATTTGAAACGCACGCGCGCGCGCGCACACACACACACATATTTACACCAATGGTCATTTCAATAAAGTATAGACACACACACACACACACACACACACACACACACCCCAAGGGTCATTTCAATAAAGTATAGCAATAAGCATGTAAAATAGTACTAACCATCTAACTTATAAGCTTTATCTATGTCAAATTATTTTTATGTTAAGATAGTATACCAATAACTCAAAATAATTTTAAAAAAATTTATTAAAATAAAAGTATAAAGTTTAAAATAGTTATCTAATGAATTAAATATTGTATACTATTCATTCACAGTTTAGAAGAGAATGTATACTCTTTCGCTAATCCTCGTGCTAGTTTAGGTTTTCTCTTAAGGTGTCGACGTCTAAAGAGCACACTCTTTTTTATTAAATGCCCAACTCTAATAAAATATTTATCTACCTAACATATGATATGCATGCATGATAAATATAAATTTCTAAATTGACTTATAAATTGAGACTTGAGTTTACACAAAATTATTTATAAAAATAGTTAAGTTTTTAAACAAAATTAAGCTTTAAGTATAGTTTAAAAATTTTAGAAAATTTTAAAAGTGTTTCCTTAAATAAATAAATTAGACTTTCTAAATTTTCTAATAATTTTTGAATCACTCAATTTAGAGGTTGTCTGGGGATTAAAAAGTAACTTATAGAATTTAAGGATAAATTGTTTAATGCTGCGATTCACTACAGTAACTTGTTATATTACTCTTGTGCTACAACATCTTGTTATAGTACTTTATAAAATTTTGAAAACAAGTGCGCCAAGGCTGTAGCACCCAGTTCGATTTTTGCATAGTAAAAAATAAAAATAAAAAATGGATAATTTTAGTAGGGCAAATGAAATACAAATTTGTCTTATAAATACTCATTGGAAGGATTTTGAAGAGTACTACAATTTTGTTTTTAATAAAATTTGCTCAAAAACATTTCTATTTTTCATAAAATAAGAAAAATCACAAGAAGGTCAAAATTTATGAAAAGTTGTTTTATCTACCATTAATTTCAAATTTGACCTTTTCAAATTAATTTAAAATTAAATATAGAACCTAGTTTTTAAATATTAAATACAATTATTCTAAAATTCAAATCAACTATCAAATGCATCTTAAAACGAAATCCAACTCAACATTATCAAAACTCATTTTGATAACAAAAATGAAAATTCTTACTATTTAATTGATTTTCATATAATGAAATTCCATGACAAGGTTTCCTCATTCTTATATACTTCCTACCCACTTTCCAAACTATTAATATATACCCTAAATCTAATAACATTTTTGAATATTTATCATATTTATTTTTTATTTATCATAATATTATCAATATATATATCATTTGCTATTTTATTATTACATATTTATGTATTTAATAAATATAATAATACTTTTAGAATAATCTATTCAATTAGTTGAATACTATTTTTAAATGTCTCTAATAAAGTATTATTGTGAATAGGGTAATAATAATATATAAAGACTAGTATGTATAGTAACTGATGACAACATATTTGTTATAATATGTGATATTAAGTTAACATATGAGTACAAATTAGTAAACTAATGCACTTGACTGACCCATCATGAGAACACTATATAGATTATTATTTGAGTATCATAAGTAATTTTTATATTGATAATGATATATGTGATCTTTAAACTTGAGATCACTATGATTTCCAACATTGAGAATAACATATTTTGATATTTTCAAATGTCATCTGTAATAAAATAAATTATAAAGAAAATAGCCAAATATATCATAGCTCGTATAGATAAATGTGTGTGATCAAAATAAGATTTGTCTCTTTTATATAATAAGGGTAATATTTTGAGCCATTTGATTGAGTGAGACTATGTAAATGTATGATTATAGTCAAATAAGTCGATATATGATATTGACTTCATTTAATAGAATAAGTCTACTTAGAATATCAAAAAATGTAAAAGTGAATATGTGAGGGTGATGCATTCTATGCCTTGTGTTTAATTGAGATATATAGGATAAAAAGATTAAATTATACGATAATATTAATCACGGATAAAGTGATGTCAAACCACTAATATTTTTATCACTTGGATAGTCATGATATATTATTAGATATTATTAATTACTTATAACACCAAAATTAAATTTTAGTATTACTACTAACGTTATGAGAACTTATTGAGTCCACATTAAAATTGGAAATAATAGTGACGTTAATTTGAATATATATATATATATATATATGGAGAATCCTAAATGTGTTTAAAATTTGGTAAGCTATTTGAGTATTAAATTTGATTAAGCCTAATAATTTAAAAATTGAACTAAATTTTGTTAGTACATATTTTAATAAATAAAATAGACTTTATAAGAAAACTCAATCTAATAATTTAAGTCTAAATTAAAGCTTTAAATTAGTATTATAAATATATGATATTTGCATTTTATAGTAGGGTTATAAGATTTTTGGTTTTTTTTTCTTTTGAGAAAAGAAAACACACAAAAACGATTGACACTTAAAAACGTTAGAGCTAGTACTCCAAATTGATTCCTGATTAGGTAAATACCATAGAGAGTCAGAGACAAATAATTTTTGTTTGTGGTTTGATGAATTATATAATATAAATGTATGTACAAATCTACTACGTTACATTTATATACATACAATAACACTAGCATTTATCGTATAGATCTTGAAAAGTAAATAATTTTCTCTGTGTTTTTCTATTATGTGTTTGTACTTAAAATTTCTAGAAAGAAAGAGAAATCTTTGAATAAAATACATAGTTAATGAATGGAGTATTGAAGAGTTAATTTGTGTAGGAATTGGAATAAAGACGAAAAGAATTGATAAATTTTGAGAGAGTAGAAGTTAGGGGGAAAAAGAGAAAATGAAGAAGAAAGAGGGATAATGGGCCAAAATGAAGAAAAGAAGAGAAAAATTGGGTTTTTGAGCCCATTTGACGAAAATACTCTTTCCTTTCAAATTTTTAGAAATGTCATTTTCTACTTAATAAAATAAATAAATAAATAAATAAAAACTTCAACTCTTAAAAGAAATCCTAAATTATAAATAATATCTCAATAATATATCAACTAGTCATGAAGTATACTTTTGCGTAAAAATAAAATTTAAGTATAAAAAGACTAAATTACTTTTAGGGTCCAAATGATAGATTTTACAAATATTTTAACTAATAGCTTAAGAAATTAGTTACTTTCTTTCTCTAAGAAAATAATTATGTTAGTTTAAGCTAGATTTATTAATATTTTAATTTTAATAATTCTACAATCGAAAATATTTAATAATGATGGAATCTTATAAATTAAAATTAATTTAAGTTCTTTTATTGTTATTTTAAAGACTTTATATCATATGTAGTTAATATTTATTATAAATAAACTATTAATTTTATTAATTAATATAATAATATATAATTACATATTTGTCCTTATTTGATTTGGGGACTATAATTAACATACACACCATACGTATGTTATAAATTTGGACCTAGAATTGTGCTTGAGTAAATTTTGTTTTAGCTGATTTTCTAATCCCATTTACCTCTGTAATTATGGTTAGAGATAGTTCAAAGTGACAAGAACGACTTGCTAAAACTATTATTTTGTTCATCTTTGAAGTAAAATAAAATATGAAATTTTTATTTTTCAAAATTTTTAATTTAACTTCATGAGAAGTCCTCCAAATTTATAAGATGACCAGCTTGAAAAAAATCTCAATTTATTGATTTCAAGCATGCCTTTTTCTTTCAAGTCCTTGTTTTAAAGTTATAATTTCTTCTTCCTCTGATAATGAAATGGAGTTGCAAAGTTTGATTAACTACTTTGTCTCCATTAATAAAAGTCCTCTAGAAGATAAGAGATTAATAAAGAGGCCCAATGATACAAGTTTACAATAAAATGGTTGGAAAAAGTGATCTAAAGTACATGAATGTTGCAAATTTTTATAATGCATGTGCATGTATCGCAGACAAGAAACATAATAATGAATAGAAATTGTCTCTAGGGTGAATTGTTATTAAATTTGTTAAATACAATCTTATTTCATCAAACAATTGTAGAAATGAAAAATAATTTAAAAGAAAATAAAAGTGAAGCAAAATAAATAATTAAATTGTTATCATAAGAAAAACTTAAGATTATAATTTTTCCTAACATTTCACTTGAATATCTCTATATCCTTTATCATTAGATAATCTTAATAATTTGTTAACCCATAGTTTTAAAAATATTATTCTTAAATAATTTACTATATTCCTATAAAAATTATATTAAAATAAAATTTATTAAGTCCAAGCTCTGTCAACTGTTACACATGGCATACAAGTATATTCTTATTTTACATAAAAATCATGTCATTAACAATTAAATAATTATATCGTATGTCATTCTATCTAAGGCTAAACACAAAATTTCCATTTCCACAATCTTATTGGTGTTAAAACAATAGGAAACATTAAATAGATAATAGAATGAATAGTTCACTCGAAATTAATCATGAATCAAAGAGAAAGAAAATCAATTCAAGTTACATGTGGGGTTCAATTGCAATCTTAGAAAGAAAACTTAGTCATAATGAAAAATCAAACTTCATGAGGTTCTATATCAAATAGACAATTAAAGAAATTGAAAAAATTATGAACTTCTGTCAAAACCATGTGGAAGCATAGTTAAAAGAAAAAAAAGAGGAAGAAGTTTTCCTAGTTAGAAACCATAGTTACCTTTTAAAAATGACCAAACCCTTTCTCACTTGTAGAAACCCAATCATATACAAAATAGTTATATTTAAATTAAAATTTATAAAATATTTGATATTTTTTAGTTTGATAATTTTGTATTCCAAAAAAATATGTAGTAGAAATATATGTTAAATCAGTAATCTAAAAATAAAAACAGTAAAAATGCATATGATAAATTTTTTTAGAATGATTAAAAGAACGATTTATTGTTAGTTAATTAACTCTTATTATATATTTCTTACTCTTTTGATATAATAATAACATTTGCAATAATTTTAATGTGTAATTAATAAAAATATATCCAATAAATTTCATACCAAAAAAATAATACAGCATAACGAGAGTACAAGTCACTAATTAGTTATGAATGTTATGAATTTACTAAAATAAAATTTGAATTTTCATTAATTGCAACTCTTATTTTCCTCATTAATGATGTAATATGGATACTTAGAAAATACATTTTTAATCTTTCTATAACTTCCAAAAATTTATGACGATTTATTATTACATTTATTTTATATTGTGATTATATAACTATAAAAAGAGAGTACATATTTTTATTTTTGGTACACACTTAAAACGAATAAAATTTTACTATAGATTATTATGTTTGTTATTTAATTTCTCTCTTTTCTTTCACTATATTACTATCTTCCTTATTTTTTAGTATCTAACCATTATTTTTATATAATATATTATATTACAATTGTTTGTCTGTTAGTTTTTCAAAAAAAAAATTTATATAAATATTACCCACTACATGTTATATTTGCTATTATTTTTATTTCAATGTTTGTAATGTGGTTACTTTTCTAGGATTGAATGTGCAATGTTTATCTTTAATTATGTATAATTATTGGTATAACACTTAAAAAAAAGTTTTTGGTTATAAGTCAAGAAAATCATGAAATGAGTAATTTAATGAAAGAGCTTTTTTTTTATTTTTTATTTTTTATTTTTTTATTATATGTCTTTTTGACAATATCAACCAAAGCGAATATGACTGAGATATTTAATAATTATTTAACACTTTTCCTTCATTGCTTAATATTTATTTATTAAAATAATAAATTATTTAAATTTATTTGTATTATTTTATAATTGCTTGAAAATGTTGAATATTACAAAACTTAATTCATGAATTTTTGATATTTCTGGAGATAATTATCTATCTTGGATGCTAAAAGTCATTTTAATGCCATGAATTTAAAGAACACTATTAAGGAAGGCAGTGTGACATTTATCTAAGATCATGATTTTTCTTTGCTACCATCTTCATCAATCATTGAAAAGTGAGTACCTTACATTAAAATATCCATTTATGCTTTGCCTAAATGAAAGATTTAATTATTAAAAGACGACCATGCTTTCAAAAATTCATTATGACTAAATGCAACTATGATTATAGGATTTGAAATCTATTAGTTAGTATAATACTTTGTTATTAAAAATTGTTTCTCATTTACAATTGTGTGAATAAAAAATTACAGTTGTTGACAAGTTTCAAAAACCATTCTTTACTTATCATTATTTTACATTCAACTTAGTCTTATCATATGCATTCACTTTCACAACTTGTTTTTGGCCAATAGCCAAATATTTCTCATTTAAAAATTTTTAGTTGTACTTTATACGTCCAATGGCACTTGAACAAAGAACTAAATGCAAAGAATACTTGAAATTTATGTCAACTTTGATTTTTCATCCATAATTAGATATCTTAAATATTTTATAGGACATCTTTTTATCGCGAGATTAGCATATTACTATTTTGATAAATAAAATTTTCCATCGTTTAAGGGGAGAAAAGATAAAAAGAAAATTCAACAATGTGAAATTACATGGCATGTATCATCGTTATCTTATATTGATCTTCGTTCAAATTAATGTAAATTTGAAGTTGAAAGGATCATTAATTTGCAAAATTTTATAAATCAAATTTCTTATATATTTATAGATTCAAGAAAAATAATAAAATGGGTATGTATTCTAGTTGAGAATACTCCATTACTTGTTGAGGACAATATGATAAAATTAATAAATATAAAACATGTCTAGAACATGAAAGACCAATTGGCTCAAAAGAGACAACTTTTTAAAAATGGAGAACACATGAAAAATTACAAAACAAAAGACAATAGAAAGAAAACACTTTGGAAGAGTATTTGCTAATCTAATAACAGAAACTAATCAATTAAATATTGTTGACCTTATTGTCTCAAAAAAAGAAAATTTATTAACAATTAAAAATGTGTTAGTTTCTTTTGAAAAGATGAAAAATGATGAGATTTTAATTAATTGTGCTAGTACAAAAAAATATTGGGATCAAAACAAAATTATTATCGATAATATATTGTTATTTGTTGTTACTCACAATATTACAAAAGAAATGATTGGCCATAGTGGATTAAGTTATTCAAGCATAACTAAATTTACTTAAAAAATGAGAAGTATTTGGATGTATAGTCTAAACACCTGAAGATATCAAACTTATTAATTATAAATATGTATTTGTAAGAAAATAAAAACAAAAAAGTGAGATTGTGTGATATATAGTAAAATTAGTAGCGTAAGATTTTTCTCAAAGACCCAATATTGATTATAAGGAGACATATTTTCCAATGGTGGATGCAATCACATTTCAATTTGTGGTTAATCTCGCAACCTCTGAAAGGTTTAATATATGTCCTATGAGCGTATTCATTGTTTATCTGTATGGTTTGTTGATGCTAATATTTATATGAAAATCTTTAAAGGATTTAAAATGCCAAAAGTAAATAATTCAAAAATTCGGAGCTTATATTCATTAAAGCTACAAAGATCCTTGTATGAAGTGAAATAATTTGGGTGTATATGGTATAATTGTTCGAGCGAATATCTATTAAAAGAAATTTATGTGAGCAATCTAGTTTGTTCTTATATTTCATAAAAAGGTATTAAATTAGGTTAATAATTATTGTATATGTTGATAATTTGAATCTTATTGAAACTCTAAAAAAGCTTTCAAAGACAACTTTTTATTTAAAAAATGAGTTTCAGATAAAAGATCTTGGAAAAATAATATTTTTATCTTGGCCCATATATCGAGCATTTATTTATACATTAGTCAACATATACTATAAATTTTTAAAGTATTTTTATACGGATGAAGCCTATCCATTAAGCATTACAATGGTAATGTGATGACTTACTATAAAGAAAGACCCTTTTTGTCCTAAAAAAATGGTGAAGAGATTCTTGGTGTTAAAGTATCATATTTAACTATAATTAGTGCATTTATGTATCTTAGAAATTATGCATCACCTAATATTTCTTTCTCAGTCAATTTATTAGTAAGATATAATTCAGCACCAACTTGAAGGCACTAGAATGGGATAAAACATATTTTATGCTATTTCATAGAAACAATCAGCAAAGGTTTATTTTATCTAGATGGATCAAAATTACAACTAACTGAATGTACAAATGATGGATGTCTCTTTGATCCATAAAGCCTGATCACAAACATACTATTTGTTTATCTTTAGTAACACTACTATATAATGGCTATTTATGAAACAAACAATGGTTGTAACTTTTTCAAATCATTTAGAAACATTTGCTATATATGAAACAAGTCATGAGTGCATTTGGTTAAGATCAATAGCACAAGATATTCGAGAAATATGTGGTTGTCTTCAATTGAAGATAGCCTCACAATATTTTATGAAGATAATGTTGTTTGTATTGCACAAATTAAAGAAGGTTATAAAAGGTGATAAAACCAAGCATATTTCACCATAATTCTTTTACACACATAAATTTCATGATATAGATATTTAGCAAATAGACTAAAGTGACAATCTTCTACATCTATTTATAAAAACCTCACCAATTGCTGCATTCAAAAAGTTAGTATAAAAAATTTGAATGCATCAACTCAAATATTTATGTGAAACTTTTGAAGTATCTATGTTAAGATAAGGGAGAACATACTTATTGGATAAGATAATTAATTTAGAGAAAATTTATAAATTGTTCTCTTTTTTCTCATTAGGAATTTGTCCTTTTGGATTTTTTCTAGTAAGGTTTTAAGGAAAAAGTTTTCACACCTCCAAATTTATTTTAAAATACAAATATATTAAATAACTCTTTTTTAGAGTTTGTATTAGTAAAAGTTTTAACAATGCATGTTTTCTTTATTATGAATATTAAAGGAAGAATGTTATTAATTAACTAAAATAAAAATATAAATGTTCATAATTTACAACTTTTAATCTTCTCATAAATAATTTATATATGGATACTTGTGACATACACCTTTAATCTTTCCGTAATTCTTAAAAATTTATGACTCATAATTTATAAATTTATTATTATATTTATTTTATTTTCTAATTATAAAATTATAAAAAGAAAGCACGTCTCTTGGTATACACTTGAAATAAATAAAATTATACTATAAGTTATTGTATTCTTTTATATAATATTTCTTTTCTTTTTTATTGTGTTATTGTATTATTTGTTGGTTGTCTTTTTAAAAACAAAATACAAAATATTAATTGTAAAAGTGTATACCATACGCGTGCCAAAACAACGGGGTGCTCTGCCTCGGAGGTTATCTTAAAGGGGGACGAAACTAATTTAACATTTAATGGGCCAGCTCAGGTACAATAGCTCTCCGTGCAACTGTGAAAAATTTCGAATAAATCAAATGGGCCCTACCTACCAATATATATGGTTGGGATATAAGATCATATCGATTTGTAAATTAGATCCGATGGTTGCAGTTCCACGATGAATCCATTCACTAACCGCGTAAGCAATTTGCTTGGAATTGGAAGATCAATACATTATCCTGAATAAGCAAAGCAATCTCTATTATATTATATTCCGTCGAATTGGACAAGACGAAAAAACACACACGTTCAGATCGGATCGGAAACCTAAATCGAAATCTGTTTCTTAGTTCTTTGGGTGTTTGATCATCATGAGTTTCCTCTTCGGGAAGAAGAAAACCCCCGCAGGTTCGTTTATTTATTATTAATTTTATTTTATTTCATCGTTGATGTGTTGAATTTGGAATTGAAGTGGAAAAATCTTTCAATTCAATTGGTTAATTATTGTTAATTGAAAATGAAGACATTTGTATCGTATGTCGTCTAAAGTCATTCGCGATCGTGCTTTCTAGAACTTCTGCGGGAAAATAAGAGGATGCTGGATAAGTCTATCAGAGAAATTGAGAGGGAGAGACAAGGTCTACAAACGCAGGAGAAGAAACTTATTACTGAAATTAAGAAAAGTGCCAAGCAAGGCCAAATGGTAGTTTTCTTTCTACTGTTATTATTATACCCGTTTTGCTTTATTCGTTGTATATATGTTTTTCTTTATGAATGTCAAAGCGGGTCGTTTGATTGCTTAACAATGAACCATCAGTGCATTGATGCTATAATATCTTACCAATTACTGTAGTATAGCTAATATATGTAGGCTCTTTCAGTGGGTTTAAGAGTTATTTTTAAACTCTGTTTACATCAAACAAAACTTTTTGGAGCATTGTGTCTCAGGTTATAATGTTGGCATGTTGGTTCATGAGCTGTTTCTCTTTGGTGTATCTAGTTAGTAGCAACATGTGATAATTATTGTTTGGCATTTCCAATGTACTGCAACATGGTCACTGATTAGTACGGTAAAACTGAAATGACTAGATTAGTTATATGCTTGTTGTTTGAATGTTAATAAACATAAAGAACTTCTGGTCAATATACTAGAAGCCTTGCGTCTTGTTTTCAAATCTACAATGTCAATCGATGCAGGGAATCATCTTCAGGGAATACGATTCACTTTCAAGATACCTTTCTTGCTAGTTATTGTTTGTTGTTACCATTGCTTTTTTCCATTTTGTTTAAATTTAATACTATGGAGTATAATTTGCTCTGTATTTTGCTTGTTAAAGTTCTTGTTCTTGGTTTGTGAATGAATTATAGTAATTTTTTTTCCTCACAACCCTTGGTTTTATCAGAATACGAATTTATTAAGTTAATTAATATGATGTATGCACAGTGACTAATGAGTCTAGCATTTATGGGCACCTAATATGAATATATATTAATTTTCTGTAATCTTGTTCCAGGGTGCCGTGAAGGTGATGGCAAAGGACCTTATTAGAACACGACATCAGATTGAAAAATTTTATAAGCTTAAGTCCCAACTTCAGGGTGTATCTCTTAGAATTCAGGTATATTTGCTTTCATTTATTTATGCATTTTCATTTACAAGAAAGACACACCTGTTTGCAAATTTTCCCTTATCAACAGCATTTGACCTGGTGCAGTTGGTTCTTTTGAATACATTGCTGTGCTGTTATGAAGGTAATAAACCCTAAGGGGTTGGCTTGAGTGAAAAATACCTTTGGATTCTAAGAAGTCAAGGGTTCAAAGAGGCCACCTACTTGGGTTATTTATGTACTATGATTTTCTTGACTATAAAGGTTGTAGTGTCCGGCTGTAGTCCCCAGTTTAAAACTCAGTGAGCATAGAAATGTTGAGGAATTTTCAGGTATTGAAAAAAAAAATTTAGTGAAGGAAATAACAATAATCTTGCTTAAAATATAGATGGAAGTAGCTGGATTTCCTAACATGTTAACTGGCAGTTAGGAAAATTTGGAATGAGCAGTATATTGTGGTGGAAGTTAAACACAGTTGAATGGTAATTTTGTTGATGCAAAGATGTTTATAGTGATTCAAAGTTTTCCACAAGTCAAGAAAGTATAAATTTGCTTTATGTTGGTCTCAAAATGTTACTTAGACTACAAATTTGGGAAACTATTCAGCTAAACTTTCTGAAAGCAATGAAGATGATCTATAAAGACATTAAGGTGATTTTAGGGTCATTATTCTTAGGACGATAAAAGGTCTGTAGCTTGAAACTAGAATAGATCCATTATAGACATCAGAAAATATTTGGTTACTTATGTTTGAGAATTTCTATGTAGCAATCTGGTGTTGTGAATTTCTTGTTCTTGATTCTTTTTGTATAAACTGGCATTATCTCTTTCTATGTTATTTTGCTGGCAATGTCATATAATGGCAATTTAAGTTATTTTGATTCTTTTGGTTTATGTTATTTTCTTGCTATGTCATATATTATGGTTATTTAAATTACTCCAATAGTTTGGGTATCTCTTTTTATCAGAGTCCTGATCAATTTTTTTTTTTTATATATAAATTACTGCACTTATATTCTCTATATTTTCATGTATTTCATACCAAATAAATGCGTCAACCAAGTGAAAATACTCCAATTGAGAATTTGAAAGAGGAAGACAAATGTAGTCACCTATAAGTCTCATTTGAATTTTTTTATATGTTAATCCTTTTTAAGAAAAATATTGACTAAGAACTCCAGAAGTATTCTTGGCAGGTATAAACATGATTCTAATTAATTAAAACGCATATTTCAGTTTCTTTTGAGTCCTAAGATTGCTGTATGCTAAATTCATAACCTTATTAATCTTTCTGGTATTGTACCACCATATAATATAGTTGGATTTTTGTTTTGGATTGATAATTAGACACTGAAATCGACACAAGCAATGGGAGAGGCAATGAAAGGTGTCACAAAGGCAATGGGCCAGATGAACAGGCAGATGAATTTGCCATCCCTCCAGAAAATTATGCAAGAATTTGAGAGGCAGAATGAGAAGATGGAAATGGTGACCGAGGTCATGGGAGATGCCATTGATGATGCTTTGGAGGGGGATGAGGAAGAGGAAGAAACAGAAGAGCTGGTGAACCAGGTTCTTGATGAGATTGGAATTGACATCAATCAAGAGGTATTAACGTGCTTTTAGATCGACTAAGGCTTTGTAGTTAATTAATTGGTTGAGTCATAATATATTGATTCTTTTTGTAAATTTAATTTTCAGCTTGTGAATGCACCATCATCTGCCGTGGCCACACCAGCAGCAAAGGGTAAGGTTGCACAAGCAGAAGCAACAGGAAACGATGAAGGTGGTATAGATAGCGAATTACAAGCAAGGTTGGACAATTTAAGAAGAATGTAATATTTGTTTAATGCATTGTATTGTATAACAGAAGTCAGATTTAATTTGGGCGATGCAATATTTGTGAAAATTATGCAAGTGTACGACTTTGGGTTTGAGAGACTGAGATTTTAATAATCTTCCCTTTCAGTTATACATTTGCGAAAGATTACCCAAAAGACTCGCACGACTATGAAACTGAGCCGCTACAATACACTGGGAAGGCTTTGGCAAATCTATTGTTTCAAACATTTCATTCAATGTACTTTGAAAGCATAAAAGTACTGTTGAAGCATCACAATTCCAACGGAAGTCTGAATTTCTTTGGCCTGCCTTTATTCTGCACTCCGAGTTGCAATGAAAAGGAAGTTGGTTTTCATTCAAGATTAAGCTCCAGAAAACATTGAATGAAACATATTGTTAGAAACGACAAATTCTTTTCGAAAATGGAATCAAATGCCTCCCCGATTAAACTTTGTATTCTCTGGTTGGGCCGTTGGCGGGCTTTGACAGATAATAGATGGAACTGAGCCTAGCACACTACAAATTTGACTGGTTTAAGCAAAACAGATTAGGTAGGCCGGCCCCGTGACGTAGAAGTATACAATCAATCACATAAATGTATTTTAAAGGTAATTATGAACCCAAGTGATTAAATCCTTGACTTGCCAGATGCTTTTGGTCTAAGATATCCTCGCATTACATGTACGGAACAATATGCAACTTTTGTTTGCTTCTGCAGCCTGCAAAAACTCTCTTTTCACGTTTTTGGCGTCAAATGAACAGAAAAACTCGAAGGCAAATGTTATGAGCAGGGTTACACATGCCTACACGATTCATCGTCCATTTGATCCACCCGTATCATTAACAGTAAAAATTTTCAGCAAGAACAAGTTGTACACCAAAAATTTTGACTTCTATATACAAACTGAACCAACATGACTGGCCCAGCTTGAACATAAAACAGATCTATACCATCCACCGATCCAATCAATCTTTGTTATCATCGTCACAAAAGCGACGTCAACACATTAAAAAATGAAATTAAAAAGTTGAGGGGCCTCCTAGCAAATTTTCCCTGGAATTCTCCTGCGAATCTACCCTCGAATTCAAATGCGTATGACTATGGTACCCGGTAACATCAACTGGCGCGCGGCAAAGGGGGCAATCAAAATGAGAATAGAGCCACATATCTATACAAGGAGCATGAAATGAGTGCTTGCATCTTGGTAGCTGCCTCACTTCTTCTCCTTCTTCAAAGACTGATAAACACACTGGACATTCATACTCACAACCTTGCTCTTGCCCTCCTCCTGTAATATTCCTATCCTTTTTATACTTGAAACTCGACAACAAGTTTCTATTCATGTTCTCAAAACGCTGGTTTGCTGCTGTTGTTGCTTCCACAAACCGATTTGCTCTCTGCCCTTGATGGGTTTGACGACGCGTGCACCACTTGATGATGATGAGATTATATAATGCAAGCACAATTGCAGCTGTGCCTATAACTACAAGGCCATAGTATAACATGGGTAGGTTCGATTTTGGCGGATGAGGTGGCGGTGGCGGTGGCGATTCTATGTAGCTACTTGCTACTTCTCTCATGGATTTTTTTTTCCGTTAGGGTTTCGGTGTAGATGGCAGAAGGAGAGATTTAGGCTTTGAGCCAGGCTTTGGGTATGGAGAGAAGGGAGCCAGTATATATTTAAAATAGTTAGTAGTTAATCTAAAAGACGTGGTGGTTATGTAGTCTTAGAAGAAATTGTAATTTGTTAATTGTGATTGATAGATAATCTATGGGCTCGACTCAGGGAAAAAGACAAAGCCACTTGACAGTGAACGAGGGGTTGGCAGAAAATATTAAATTCTAGATAAAAGCTCTTATTCTTTTATAGCTGGCTAACCTCATTTCTTTGTCTATGGATAACATATTATATATGAATCATTAATCATGTAGAGCAATTAGGGATATAATCCTCAAATTCTCAATGATCGATTATTCTACCAAGAAGGGAACTACTCGTGCTGCTGATCAGCAAAGTACAGTCAATATTGCTAAGTTGGGAACTCAAGTTTGTTCTTATTTACAAAACAATCATGTGCACGAATCCTCTGTAGTCTTAGTTATTTCTGAATTCAGAAATTCAAATCCATAAATATGTTAGAAATAGAATTAAGAGTTTTTCTTAAGGCATGGTGTTATTTCCAAATTTTCAAAATCTTTTATTTATGTATATTATCTTGAAGCTGACATTAGGAGAAAACAAGGCCTCAACAATCAAGAATTGAAAAAAAAAAAATAAGAGAGTGTGAAACAAAATGGAAAAAGAAATTATGGTGTGACGTTAACGTAAGGTAGCCAACCTACTGTTTTTGTAGTTATTAATTTTGTTTTGTTTCTCATGTCATTAATCATATGCCATTGCCAACGTGGTCCGTCCACTATAAAAATCCAAACCGGCCGGATACCTGCCACCAAGGCACTGCTCCACTAAGTTTATGTACACCATAGCAGCTATGCACTTTTCTTGATTTGCGTCAGGTGCGCAAGCAATCAACGGGTGTGGATGCCAAAATGTCGATGATGTACTTAGTAGTGTATGAATATTGAAATATTAATCAACACATAAAATTTTGTATAACAAAAGTAAACGTACGAAATCTAATATAATGTAATTAATATAACCACAAATACAAGACAAGTGACTTTAAAAGAAAAAAAAAAACCCTTGAGCAAAAAGATAGAGATGCTGACGGCAATGCATTAAAAATGCGAGTTCTCCTCCTGTAAAAGTGACCCTTAAATCAAGTAGTGTTTGTAGGCGAAGATAACCGACATAAACTCTCCTATTATAAAATAAAATTTGCGAACTCTGCAAAATCGAAGAAAGAATGTCACGTAGATCAAGTCTAAACAAGTATAAAATTAGAGCCCACCCAAACAAGATGACCACTAATACTAAATTCGCTCACTAGGTTAGATGTTATTATTTGGTGACATCCTACCAAAGGGAAGCAACAAACAAATACTCCTCAAAGATATATTTCTACAAACAATTCAACTATAAAACTAGTATTAATTGTCTCTTTGCCACTATTGCTTTTAATTTTTATTTTTGTGCAGAAAGTGTTTAACGGACTGCTCATTAAAGCATAACAAACGAAGAGTCACCCAAAAGACAATGAAACCTTGAAAAAGTGATCATAAAAGGATTATTAAATCTTTTAATAGCTCATTTATAACAGGACCGTGTTAAGTATAAAAGAATTAAGTTAAATAAGTCCACCTGTGACCATGCATTTACCAATAAAATAACCTTAAAAGGACAAATAATAAAATATTGTCTGAATGAGGCAATGTCCCAACAAACGTAAGTATTTGGACAATGTGTTGCGTGGACTAACAAGAACATGGAGATAAAACTTATTTATAAACTATTTTGTTGAATAAAACATACATCTTATTCATCTTCACCCACACTTGTCTCTCTCCTCACTTTATATATATATCCTCTTTGTTCAAGAGAGAAAAACAAATGGAGCCTACAACACTAATATTTTTAGACTTAAGCATTCAAGTAGGCTTGCACAAAAAACCTTCCGCCATTTAGCTATATTCTTCATTTTTTGGTACAATGAAAAACTTAAAGATATCAATATTGAAATTTCAAAAATTAGTCTTGAAATCTTAAGAATAAATCTTAAAATATAATAATTTAAATTAAAATTCAATTCTTAAAAAAATAAAAATTGAAATTAAAGAATTTTGAGCTAATGATTAAAGGAACTAAAAATTAATGGTTGTTAGGATATGTTTTAAAAACCATTCATATTCTCATTTTTAGAGATATTTTATCTTGTATATATATATATATATATTATTTATTATTGAAGGAAAAAAAATTTTATTCACAAATATAAATTATTTCTTTTATTTAGTTATGTATACAAATAAAGTATATTTGTAAATTATCGAAATCATTCATTTAATTTTTAAATGAGATTATTAAAATTATTTCCTATAAAAGTAATATCGAATGGCTAATAATATTATATAGTAAATATATTGAATGTCTTTAATAAATATTATACAATGATATTAGTGTGAGTAATGTAAAAGTCATGTTATTAGGATATTAATATGGATTAAATAGTTAGAAAACTATTTTTTTGAATATGATCACACAATAATAAATTATATAATAATGTATATAATAAATGATTTATCGTATAATTTTACTAGTATGTAATATTACCCTTTGACCTATGATATTATGGATGAATCTGGTGTAGATGCACATAATTTATATAATATATAAGTATAAAATCAATTACATATTATATGATAAAGTCAATTTAATTATGTATTATTTATATTTGAAAATGAATAATGGTTAAGAAGAAATTCGTTGGCTAGATATATATTGGAAGGAGTTTTTACTAACTCAATCCAAACTCAAATTCCTAAACAAATATCGATAAATTGTTGTAATATTAAATTTGTTGTTAGAGTAATCAAATATCACACGAAAGAGTTAGTGATAACGAGTTCAACATATATTAATTAATGGTTTGTATTTATATTGGTATAGAATTTTAATATACCATGAGTCTTAAATTGATTAGAATTAAATAACGAAAGAATTTTACCCATACAATATGTACAATTGGAATGAGATTTGATAAAATACTACTTTATTATAATTTAAAGATTATAACACATTACTAGATATTAACCATAATCGTTAAATTTTTAAATAGTTTAAAATTCAAAAAGTTCATAATAAGTTCACGACTATTTTATAATAAATTTATATGATAACACCAATAACTAAAAGTAGTAAAAAATATCCAAGAGAAAGAAAATATTACGATAAGAAGGCTAACACATTTGAGATAATATATTGGTCGAAATAAATATATATTGGTATTAAATATATGTATTATTTTTTAAAGTATTTGAAGAATTTTTATAACTTTACATTATTATGTAATTAAAGTAAGTTATATGGTTTAATTGATAATATAAATTATCAAATGAGCTAAATATAAATGTATAATTATTGGATAATTATAATTAAACTCTTAAAATTATACTTAATTATATTTACTTAATGGTTAAGTAAATATTATGCATTTAAATAAATGGACCAAATTGTATAAAATGATAATTTTGTCCATAGTACGTATTTATCTATTAATTAAAGTTAAGAATAATTTTGTAAATTCATAGATAAATATTAAGTATGAAAAGGAGTTTACTTTACTGAATTAAAAAAGTAGGTAAATTGTATTAAACCCTAACTTTCTTTTCTCCTATTAAGCCACTTTAATTTTCTTCTTTTGGTTGTTGTAAATGATAGAGATATTGTATTTTCAAGGTTTTTTCATCACCTAGTTCAATACATAAGATAATAAACTCATCCGATAGTTGTTTGTACATATACATGCATACATACATATATATATATATATATATATATGATACATGTCATATTTGCCTACCAAATGTTTGATGAAATGCATAAATAGTTCATGTTTTTGATTATTAGATGTATTTTCATAAATCATGCATACAATAGTAAAAACTTTAACCAAATAATTCACTAATCACGAATTAAAAGTATAAGAAAAAAATTTAAATACCACAAAAAAGATTTCTTGATAAATTCACAAAATTTTTAGAAAAACTAAAGAGAAAAGCGATTCTCACTATCTTTATTGAGTAAAATCTAAACTTTAGTTGTCTTTACAATATTGTTTAAGCACTTTATATAAGTCCTACAATTAAAATCCTAAACAATTAGGATTAAAAGTCTTAATCTAAAATAACTAGGAATAAAAATTCTAATGTATAATAATTAGAAATGAATTCCTAAAATAAATAGAAAAAAATAATTAATTAAAAAATATATATCTATGTGACTTCCTTAAACACACTAGAAAATCTAAGTAAAACATCACAAAAATATATCACTTATGATTACTTTTATATCACATACATTAGCATTTAAGTATGAACATGTGTATTATATTTAAAGTAATGAGAAAACATTTTTATAAAAAAAGTACTAATGAAAATTAAATTTTGTGTGTTAGAATATCAAATTTTATTACTTTCTTAATAGACAATTATAAGTTATATGAAACTTTTATTGTTTAGTATGGACATTCTTTCAAATTTAGTATTATTGTTATTGTTTATTATTCTGTATGATATGAAAGAGAACTTAGGAGTACATTTGGGTATAGTGATCTTCATATTTGTGTGAATAAGTATTTGTGTATGTTGGAGAATTTACCGATCATTAGGGTAAGGGTGTGGCTTTTATCTACGGGTATGGACATTTATTATTTTTTTTAAGAAACTATATGCTTCACTTGCACTTATCCCACATACGATATATTATCAATAGGTAATATTGGCTCATTCAGTGATAAATGATATGTAAAGTTTTACTAAAAGGTAATAGAAGGAGATATTCATAAAAAAATTTGAAAGAAACTTATAAAGTATTTACGTGTTACAAAATTTTTAAAATGAACATAATTTTATCTCATGCTATATCATGTGTACACATTGTATATATGTATATTGTATTTAAGTATGTATGTGTTTTATGTATATAAAATAACTAGTATACTTATTGAACTTAAAACTTACTATAGTTTATTGTGATTTTAAATGATTGAAGGATTGTGCACTTAAAGAATAGATTTGGCTGAGTTTTTACTGTTATTTGGTTCTTTAAGCATTAAGACTTTTGTGAATTTTTTTTTATTTTGTTATTTAATTTTAGGATTTATTTTAAAAATTTGTGGTTATTCATAATTAATAATATTTAACTAATTGATTTATTTGTGAGTTTTTTTAAGTTATATAAAATTTTTTATAATCATATGAATTTTGTAAATATTTTATTATTATTCAACTCTTTAAAATTTGTGGGCATTACATAAAGAGACCTTTTTATATTTGTTATTAGAGTCTTAAATCTTTTTAGGTGAATATATTTAGTGAGATCCTCTAGTTTTAATACATCAAAATTTTTTCAATTTAACTTAGTAAAATCCCTTTATTAGACACTATTAAACTCGCTTCAATAATCACAAATTCTTTTTAGTACTTCACCTTTATCGCGTTCATAAAGTTGTTGGATAAAAGACATAATGTACATATATAACAAAAGTATAGTCGTTATTTTGTATGATTTTGTTTTCTAAATTTGAAAAGAATGTATCTTCCTAAATAAGAAAAAATCTTTCCTAAATAAGAAAAAATCTTTCCTAAATAGAACTCTTATTTCCTTTATAATCTTCTTTCCTCCTGCTTGTAAAACATATTCCATAATAATTTTTTAGTTATACATAAAAATTATTATTGCTTGATAAAACTAGAAAACATTCTCTCATATAAAAATTATAAAAACACAAATATATAGTATCACGTTGAATGAACAATAATGAACTCACAAATTCAATATGTTGCAATAGAACAATTAACAAAAATAATTTAAAAATGCCAGTATTACAAACATTAATAATTGGCACCTTTTACTCTCAAGTTAATAATCCAACACAAACTCTAAAGAGAAAGAGTGTAAGGTTATATTTTTTTTTATTATTATTAAAGAATGGAAACCATTTATTTTAAACATTTCCTCTATTTATAAATGTGGGAGATGGAAAGTGGAACGAGTTGTGTCAATTAAGTAATGGAGTAATTGATTGTATATGTCTTCTTACTAATATAACCTTCGCTAAAAATTTGACTTATTGTCTATACCTTTCATTAGACCTTGATATTAAGCCTATTAACATTACTATCATTTTGCACATTACGCTTAATAATAATAACTGATACGAAAGCCTGCATTATGCTAGCTAGTTATCCTTAATATTAATTAATTTAGGCAGATAGTGGATCTATATAGGCAATATATATTACATTCTACGATGCATTTGGTTGACACTTTATGAAAAACATTTGGTTTCCTTTCAAAAATGCTCTTAGTACCATGCTGACACTTATGAGTTGGATCATTTATGCTATGTTATTTGATGATAATGCATAATCATTAAAGTTTTAAGATTACTAATACAAGTGTTATCTTAGCACTTAGCATACTAAAATGTCTAAGTCCACACATTCATTATGTTCTCCATCATCACATACATTGTCATCAAGTATGAATACGATATACATTATGTCATGACATGTTTCCCAATAAAATCTTAATAAAACTATGGATATTTTTATATATATTTTTTTAAGTCTTACTAAATAATAACTGAGAAATTTTGTTTTAAAAATATAACATTCGTTGTCACACCTCAAAATAAAGATTAATAACTTTTGAGTTGAAAAGTTAAACTATTAATAAAATAGGATTAGTCAAATGATCAAATGTGCCCTAGAGTTTTTTTAAAAAATATATAAAAAAATAATAAATATAATGAAATATCATAAAAATATGTAAACACCTATTATATTTTAAAATAAATAATTTAAAATATATATAGTTGAAAATCTGATAAATTAAATATAAGTCAATAAGAAAGTAATAAACGTTAAAAGGCTAAAAGCCTTCTTGTTATGTCTCCTAGTATCTAAACGTACTACTTGCTTCATAATATTCACATCAAATTAAAAATATTTCTAGAGGGGAAAAGAAAGGGGTGAATAAAGTCACGATAGTTAGTAGGGATTAATATCACTTACCTATATTAATTTTAATAGAAAAATTGCATGGCTAATAGTAAAATAATTTATGCTAATTTTTTGATAAAATCACAAATGATATTAAATATTGTGAAATTCGCATTTTATACATAATATATATATATATATATTATACAACTAAAATGAGCATTATTATTAAATATGTAAGCCACATGAAATAATTATTACCACACGCATGTCATTTGTAGCTATAACAAGGCTGCAAACCTATAACCTACATAGGTGTCAGGACTTATAATCAAGGACATTCCCTCGTCATCCTATCTCAGAACCTAGGGACACTCCCCCATCATCCAATCTCATGATCATGGATACTTCTTCATCATCCCATATCATAATGTGTAATGTTTGTATTCCTATATATTTTTTCATAAAATAATCAATTAAAAAAATTGGGTAACATAACAGTATAATATTAATAAAACCACCTATATACTATTCATCAAAATGATGCATTTTAAAAAGATCATAATGCAAACATTTTTAATGCAAAATATTAATTCAAACAAGTGTTTTACACACTGTAGCTATAAGATGTATCACCCAAATAACTTCATCATAAAATATTATACTTAATTCAAAATTATTTAAATTTATTTCATACTATAATCATAATCATCTATATATATTCAAATATATTCAATTAAGTTTTTAAAATGCATAACTAAATAAGTGACATAATAGCTACTTTGATTGTCTTGATTTATGTGCATTTTAATTCAAAAAGTTGTTTAATCAATTCGAGGTTACGATTGAATGTCTCTCATTAAAAAGAGTCCAATAGAGTCTCTGGGGTTGAAAATGATATTCGAAATATCCAAAAAGAGGTTTTGATGGAATGTTAACCATTAACCAGTTAATCAATGGTCAATGGCAATGGCAACAAGAAATTTGGTGATTTAGAGGATAGGTCTTAACTTATCTTATAGTTTTTGACGTCTTGAGTCCAATGACATGATCCGTTTCTTCATCTGATGCACTCTAGCAAAATTTTCATAAAGAATCTAGTGACTTTTAGGTTCGATTTTTTGATTGTTTTCTTTCACTCATTGAGGTTGGGTCACCAACCTATCAATTTTTCAAAAAAAGGTCAAGAAGAGTCGAAGAGTTAAGTTAATGAATTTTTTAAACTTTGAATGAAATTTAACGAAGCATTAGGGGTTAGATTGAGATAAAGTTTGTGATGGTTGATTTAGAATGTCGAGTAGGTCATGTGGTCAGAAAATCATGGCAATCAAAGTCCACAAAAGGGTTCATCAAAAAGATGGCTAGAAAAAATGAGAAAAGAGAAAATGGTGGAGTATCTTTGGAAATTATGAAAATAAAGGGGTATTATAGAAAAACTTTCATAAAATTATATATTGACCTTAAATCTTTCTAAAATTTTACTTAGACCATAAATATTCAAAAATCATACAATTTCATCTAAATTTTCTTATAATTTAGTCATCTCTAAAAATCAACAAAATGTAAAATATTTATTGCAATATTCACATTTTGATATTTTTTAGGGCATGAAAACTCGTACCCCCTTTAAAGCCAATTTTGTCGTTGAAATTTTTTATATTACCTCAAAAGTCAAACAAATACAAATAATGCTTTTGAACTTCAAACTTAAGCTCCCAAATAGCCTCTTCACTATAATAGCATGCATTATTAGTATTATTATATTAATTATTTTGAAAAATTAGAATCTTTTATTATTATTATATATATATTTTGTAATGGCTTGTTATGATTTTATTTTTATTATTATTATTATTATATTGGCACTTTACAGTTGCATTTGTGTTGCTACGAAACATTTTCAAGCATGTAGGGCTCGCATGAATTGAAAGAAAGACAAAAAGGAAGAAAAGTCATGTAGCATTATATTCATTAAAAATTGCATGAATGAACGAATTGATTAGGTGGCGTGTGTGGAGTTTATAGAATTGTGAAATTGTGTATGTGTAACTAGCACATGACTTTAAAGCCTAATAAAGGATAAATGGCCATTTCATTTTTTTATTGTTGACCATTGCACTCATGTTATAGGTATGGATAAATTTAAAAATGTAGTGTTCAGTCTTGTTTTGTTTGCATTGAGGTTAGAAGGCAAAAAAACTGAGAAAGAAGTTGAGGAAATAATTACTTGAGATTTAAGTGCAATCGAGGTATTACACAATTTTTAATTTTATTAGTTATATATATTGATTTTAGGTATCATAATAATTGTTATTGTATTATAAGTTTTAGTTATTAATTATAAGTATAAATTAGTCTTGTTCCATAATTAGAATTTTGTTAGTAGTATGATTTTTCTAAATAGATTTATTATGGACTAATGATTGTTGTAGTTTAATTATTGAGTAATTGACAAAATTTTTATTTTGTTATACATTGTTTAAAATAGGTTTTTAAGTGAATTAATAAATTTAGTGGTAATTAGAGATATTTATATATTAAAGTGTATTGGATATTATAAGTAAATATTATGATTAATATTGTTAGAGACTGATTTGTTAGAATATGATAAATTTTATAAAAATCTATAATTTTTAAGGTTTATTTGTTGTAGTTACCTGAGAATAAGTCAAAACTATTATTTAGAATTATTTTGGGTTATAAGTGAAATTTACTAAAGTATTGTGCTATTTTGTAAATACATAATCATTTAGGGCTTGATTGATACTTATTGTTGTTATTATTATTATAAGGATATAATAATAAGTTAATGATTTTGGAGAATTTATTTTATTATTTTAATACTATATTTAATTTTTAGGGTGTAAATTTTTATTAAGTGGAGGTTTTAATTATTATTATTGAGGTTAGTAAATATTATTATTAATTTTGCTTAGGACGTGATTTAAGAAGAGAACAAATTGGTAAAAGATTAGAGCGATCGATTATTTGGATTTTGAGGTAGGTATTTATGTGTAATTGTGATATTTTTGATTTTATAAAATTGAAAAATAGTGTTTAATTTATTAAAAATTTAAGTACGTGCATATCAATTTTTGAAAATATATATGTGCTGTGATTAAATTGAATTTGTCTTAAAATATTTATTTAAAGTTAATAAAATTAATTTTTGTAATTTTATCAGATAATATAAAATATTACTATTCATTTAGAAATGGTTGAATATGGAATTAGTATGGCCTTAATTGATTATGCACCGGTGACTTTGAATGTGATTTTTATCTCACAATGAAAGTCCGTAAATAGAAAATTATGTGAAGTGACAGTTACTAAGAATGATGCCTCTAAAGTATGTTGGCCATTAGTAAGGTGGCTGTAACACCCCCTTCCTTTCATTTCTATTCATGTGGCATATAGTACATTGAAATTATCGAAAAGACAAAAATCAACGCTTTCTCATAGTGAAGCGAAGTTTTCATTTGTTCAAAAGAGTTTATAGAAAGTAACCACATAAATAGTAACAACTAAAATAGCATTATTTTTTTTTTTTTCTAAAGAATTGTTATGCATTTTAATGAAATTAATACTTCAGAGTATACGGAAAGGAAATTACATAACAATGGCCTAAACCTTAGATATACTATGCCCTATCTGACAATTTTTGCCTCAACTGCACTTTCCGAAACCGCTACCGCTATGCCATATTCCCCTGAAAATAATAATCCCACAAAGGGGTGAGCACACCACATGGCTCAGTAAGATAATACAATACTTAAATAAAGGAAGGAGCATGTTACCTGAATCCCTACTTATTTTGGCCATGTCACACAATTCCATACACACCAGTATATGCATGTCCACATTTCAATGTACATGTTCCAACAAGCATATGCTCAATAATATAAACAAGATATTATATCATCTCCTCTAGAACTCTAAGCACTATATCATCAATGAATTCTGTATAAATATTTTAATCAGAGTGACACTCCTCATGATATACCATATATAGATAATGCAATCTCAATCAATATATTTTCTAAATGAATCACGTTATCGCCTGTGTCCGTTTAAGTTCTTTTTCTATTCTTATCAACGAACACCTACATGATCATATAAAATCATTACATAGTTATTAGTATAAATAACGGCTAATGACGCGGCCCCATACAGAGGAACTACTTAGAAGCCGGTATAACCACACAGTATCAATCGCATACTTGGCCCGAGATAGCCAAAATACCCTAGGCCCACAATCAATACCCACATAGGATACAAATATTTCAAACACCTAAAAATAGATACCACCGAGGGTATTTGTAAAATAATAACACTGTTTCTGTATGCCATTTCCACTCCCGGAAAGTTGGTGATAGAAATTTTATTGCGTTTACAAGTGATCGATTATACTTATAAACATTATGAATCATGGTTATTACTCTAAGCCACTGGGCCGTTTGGAGGACAACTGTGGATTCCACCTACCCCTCAGGGTACCACAGTCTTAACGTCACACCTCCATTAAAAACTGGCTTACAAACCCAGCTGAGGGAGATGGAATATACATATCCGATCCACGTATCACAATTATCTCAATATTGATTCATTACCGGTCTATGTTATCATACATTCATATTATCTCTTTATTTTCACTGAAGTAAGACAACTTGACAGTTATACTATAATCACAAATACACGTCTTTCATTCTTTATCCCATACTAGGGATTCTTTCACCTACATTAAATATTGACTATACTATTCTAAGGACATATACCAATCTAATCCTAGTTGTTCACTAAAGTATACCGACAATAACAATGTAAACTCATAACATAGTTCCTACACCATCATATTCTTGTTGTATTCCCAACCCTACGAATAAACGTGTAAACTAATATGTCGAATAACCTGTAATACATCCAATGCGCCTTTTTCCACAATATTCACAAGCTTCTCACATGATCTTTAATCTTATTATAAATTCACACATATTCTTTTCATTTCCCAAACATATCGGTGAGCTAAATAGGCTTCTATATACTAGAAGTGAAGTAACATATTTACTACCTTACCCATTATCTTATTTAACTCCTAACTTTCCATTTTCAAACTGATGCTAGCTTCCTGTTTCTACAAAGTTAAGTTCTCTCTTACAGACTTGACACTTGCCAAGATATGAATTAGACTTCCGCCATTTTCGCAATTCACATTCATAACAGTAATCTATTTGTGACTGCAACTAAAGGTAATCCTAGACCCTCCGCTACATATGAAAACCAGAATACAAAGGGAGATCATGAATGGCTGTATGAATAGTATTTCTTATAGAAATTCGGCAAGAGTTTGCCTATACCTATAAGCTGCCCTACCTGCACAATAAAACCATGACAGTCCCCATACCAAATAAAACACAACGTGTTACTGCCTTATTACAGTTCACACTAACATAAGCAACTCTTCGTAGATAGAAGTATTCTATCATGCAGTTTGAATATAATAGGTACACGAATTCATTTCCTTATAGATTTGTCATAATTAAGTAAATTATAAATCGTGGTCATGATATCCACCGTATACTTCAATATATGCCTACTATAGTCATTTGCCCATACCGGGTTCCTTAAACCAACAATATAATTAGTTCCGTTATGGGTTACACGTACTTAAGGACGCTATGGAAAACAGCCGCTGCCAACCATGGGTTAAACATACCCCGCGGGCACCATGGTTTTTATTATCACTTCTCAATTGCTGTGGGTTCAATATACCTCGAAAGGCACCACAGTCTTACTATCAATACGGAGCTGCTGTGGTTCAACATACCTCAAAGGGCACCACAGTTTTATTATCAATCCGGAGCTGCTATGGGTTCAACATACCTCGAAGGGTGCCACAGTCTTATTATAAAGATACTGCTCCGTCCTAAGCGGCTTTACTAGGGTAACGGAAAACTACCGTTCCATAATTATCCCAATTATACCAGTTATCCACACAGATTTATTCATAGGCGACTCAGTCATAACAACATGACTATTTTGCCTACATTAACCAAGCAGCATTTTAGTAATTTCATGATAGGTAATATAATTACCTATGCAACACATTTATTAGTCCTTATATTCTAAAAGGACTTCATACGTATGGATTTGTCGTAAGACTAGTAGTACTCAGTTATAAAAACATATTCCACTCTGGCATATAAATATCCCATAAGACAATTAAGATAAAAATATAAAAATATATCACAATTCGAACACATGGATACACTATACCACTATTAATACAAATTCGCAGAAACATATTTTAATCGGTTATCGTATATTACGTTATCACATGCAATCCCAACATGTCATTACAAGTAAAAATATACTCATTACCTTACTACGGCACAATAAATATAATATACTAACGTATGCACACATGTTAATTCGAATAGCATTGCAAAACATCGAATGCAACATCTACTCAATCATTCCATCCTAAGGGCATAATTACGTGTATATATATACAAGTGTTCCTACCATATAAATATATGTAAATACAAACATGAGACATACAATACTGTATAGGTATTTTAGAATACCTAATCTAGCACTGCAGGTCGACGGTAATGGTATTACGCTTATAACTATATCTATATATATATATCTAACACAAGGATATTAACACTTCTAATTTCACAATCATGCCCATTCCACGTCAATGGGACTTTTCTACAATTTAACTCATTATTATGATGTATATTCATGCAAGTATAAACATTATAAATATTAAAACTAATTTTTTCACAATTTAAATATTATATTATCTTACCTTCAGGCACCCAATGCCTATACGAATGATGAAAAACTGTCCCGGAGAGGGTATACGCGTTCTAAATACTCCTCCGTACACTACGAAATTTTTCTCGAAAAACGTGCAAATTACTATTCACCGATACTATTCACGAGGCACTATTTAACCCACAAACTTTTGGTTTCCGTTTCACGAACGGAATACACCATCGTGATCCTTGCGATGTCGGGATGCTGTTCATGGTGTCCATATGCCACAAAACACAAATTAAAGCCTTCAAAATCAGCAATCATCCTAAAATTTCAGATGTTAAGGAACCTACTTTGGACCCTAAAATCATCATTGAAACTCATTCTAAATTGAGATCTAAACATACCGCGTTGGAGTACGAGTGTCGAAGAGCACACTGGTCGGTTCAGATTCCACCGGAGTTACACCGGTCGCCGAAAATCTTGCCGGAAATACCCCTTCCCGATCAGCCTTCCCACGCCGGAATCTGGTGACCAAATGCCGGAACGGGGCACACCACCGTGAAGAGGGCGGCGAGACGGTGCCAGACGCGCCGGAGGTGTCGGTCAACTCGCCGCCGTCCGCCGTGAATCGCCGGTCAAAGTTCACGTCGGCGGAGCTTCGGGCGGCGCGTGAGGGCGCGTGGCAGCGGCGATCGGGGCGGGGTTGGCTGCGTTGCACTCGCGACGGTCCGGCGGTCCTCCACTCGCCGGTGGTGAGGTGATCCGAGGTCCGGTGACGAAAGTCACTGTTCATAGGAGAGAGAACCGTGGGGAGGAGAGAGAGAAGAGAGAGAAAATAGAGGAAAAAAGTGAAATTTGTTTTCCGAGTTTTCCGACCCCTTCCCGCTTATATAGTCGGGCACGCGCGACGAAAATTACAGTTTTCTGCTTTCGTCGTCAAATTTCTGGTACCGGTAATGAAATACTGTATTTTCTGCTTATACAGTACGCTGTCTCGAATACCGGTCAACTCTTTCTCTTATCGAAACTCTCAAAAATACTATATTATAACTCCATGACAAAGTTTTAAGAGTATAAAAATTTCAAGATGTTACAGTGGCAATCCCTAGAAATAATATCTTTAAAGTACACATAATTATTTATGAAATTGTTTAAATTAGAATGATATTTATTGTATTTCATCTTATTTGAGAAAAAAAATAAAATTATTAATTATCAAAATAAAGATTTTTTCATATATTATTTTAAAAAATATTTGTAGATTTAAAAATTAAATTAAATTTATTTATTTTATTTTAAAATTTATATTGCATGTAAATACCTATTGGACATTGGTTTACCTTTACTTTTCAGGTTCTAATAAAGTTGGAGATGATAATTGTAGCAAATTAAAGATATACCAGGTTGAAAATATTTTGTTGTACCTTGTTATGTATTTGTGTGATTAAATATGAATACTTTTGAGTTGTATAGAGATATTTTAGTGCTACATATTGTTCGTTTTTTTTATTTGAATATAGAAGAATAGTCAAAGATATGAAAAGTATATATAAAAGTGTTGAAAGTTTAATTGCAGATTTTATATTATGAAAATATTTATTTTTATAAAAAAACCTTTGTTAAAGTTTTTATTTGAAATAGTTAGGGGCATTACATTCACTACTATAATATTGCTATAATATCTTAACAAGAGAAATCTCTCTCATATGGTGGATATTAATCTTTTGATTTAAAATTTGTGTTAGTATTTTGTCATAAGTCACATATTCTTATATTGGAACCTTAAACCACTAGCGGACATAAATGAAGTATATTTGATACTTCTTTAACATTAAAATGTGAAAAATATTATACACTAGAATATTTGTGATAGTTAGACCAGCTTACATATAACTAGGTCCACATTTTCAAGAATATCTAATTACCCTTAACTTTAAATGTCGAAATACTTTTATGAGGTAACACTTTTAAGAAGACATAATCTCCAGCTGTGAACTCTTAGGTTTACTTCTCTAACAGAATAAATATTTAGTCAACTTTAGTGCGTTTGCAAATAATGCTTATAACTTGAATCCCTTTAACAATCTTTGATACTAAATCTAGCCTAAATATAACATGTTCTCCTTCTTTTGCCTAATATAATGGTAGCCTACATTACCTTCCATACCAAGCCTCATACGGAATCATGCCAATACTAGATTAGTAACTATTAATATAAGCGAACTTTATTAAGGATAGATGATCACTTTAACTTTCTTTAAAATCCACAACACAAACCTTAAATATATCCTTGAGAAACTATATAATCACTTTCATACTAACCATTTGTTCAAGGGTGAAAAAACAATATTATAATTCAACTCTATCCTCAAAATTCTAAATGATGTATCCTTAATAGAGTTTCACATTACTAAATGTCAAATTTTAATAAGAAAAGAAAAGAAAGTATAGATGCTATAAAAAATTTTGTGTTAACAAACACCTTCCTAAATTTCTTTTCAAAGCTACTAGTTCAATTTAATACCAAACAAACAATAAATAATGTAAAAGCGAGAATAAATTGTCTCTAAATATGTACATGAACAACATTTGTCTAGGACTTTAAGTGTTAATTGTGTTAAAAAGAAATCAAAATTTGTTAGTTAAAAAGTTAGCAAATGAAAGTTAGTAAAAATATATTATAAGATTTATTTATTTGTTTGAATGGTAAGACAATAAATATTTACACCAAAATATTATTAATGCATTTAGGTAAAAATTGAATGAGTTTTTGCTAATTGATTGCTTAGCATAAATAATAAATACATTGTTGTTGTTGTTGTTGTTATTGTTGTTGTTGTTGTTGTTGTTGTTGCTGCTGCTGCTGCTGTTGTTGTTGCTCTTATTTATGTATTACTTGAAATTTTTATCATGTTTAGTCGAGATTATATCCTTATTGACTAAAGCCACATCAAAAAAGCCATATCCTTATAAAGGCTAATGTCATCTTACTCTGAGGATTTAATGTGAACTTCAAGAATATTAATCTTTAAACTCCAAAAATGTCTTGTGACCCAATAACAAATCTTAAAATTCAATTATTTAAATTAGAATTCAAGTACTAAAAAATTTAAAAATCAAATTAAAGAACTTTAACCCAATAATTAAAGGAATAAAAAAATAAATGTAAAAATTTTTATCCAATGATTTATTAATCACGAATCAAAAGTATAAAAAAAAGATTTGAATAACACAAGAAATCTTTTGATTAGTTTACAAAATTCCTAAAGAACTAAAGATAAGAGCAATTATTACAATTTTAATTAAGTCAAATCCAATCTCTTTTTACAATACTATTTAAACTTCTTTATAAAACTTATTAAAACCTCAAACAATTAGGAATAAAAGTTTAAAAATAAAAAAAAAATAGTAACTAATTAAAATATATACTTACGTGGGATTTTTAAAAATACTAGAAAAAGAAAATAACATGAAAATCCAACTAATACTTAATTACATATCCTAAATCAAGTACACATCCTTTTTAGATAATTATATCACATTGACAAGTTTTTGATACTTTTTTAAATTTAATTTTATACTTGATTTTATCATTCACATTAATATCGAATCTTGTTCAATTTACACCCTCAATTTTTTTTTTTTTTATTAATGAAACCATACCTTTAATTTGTATTTGTAAGCTAATTTCATCAAATTCACCCAAAAAAAAAAATATTAAACATAATCACACAATAAAACCACAAACGTCCCAAAACACAACATAATCCAATATGAATCATTGTCATCTATCCAAAATAAACATGTGCATGCATAAGTAAATACATATTAAAAAAAGATAAATTAAGCAGACATATTAGCTTGGAGCATCTTTTGCAGTTTGTTAATTTTTTAGAGCACCTTATTCTCCACTCGAATTTCTTTATCCATATTTTCTCCAATACTCTTAATTTTTAGTAACTTTTAGGTTATTTTTGGTATTAGTGCCATTTTGATTTTCTTCATTCTCGCTCTTGCAATTAGTCAAATTAACACATGTAAAAAAATCATTATAAATTTGATATTGTAGATTCTTATCATTCCTTCTCTCATAAGAAGGATTCAATCTTGAATCATCATTTGCATTTAAATATGAAAGATCAAAAACATTAAACTATAACTAATATTATACTTAACTAAAAGATCCAATTTATATCCATTATCATTAATTCATCAAGAAATTGGAATGGACCAGCTCCCTTAAGATGCAATTTAGTCATTCTTTGAATTAAAAATCTTTCATTCCTTATATGCACTCAATTCTAATCACCAGGTTCAAAGATAACTTGTCACACCCTTGATTGACTTTAGTCGCATATTATTTATTTGCTTTCTAAATGTGTTGCTAAACATTATCATGTAGTTTTTTCATCATTTCAGCCTTTTTGTTATCATCAAAATTGTTTCTTTTATTAATAGATAAAGGCAGCAAAATCTAAAGATGTTAAAGGATTAAAACCATAAACAATCTTAAATAGTGATTAATTTATAATAATATAAACAACTTCATTATATGTAAACTCAATAAATGATAAACAATTTTTCTAATTTTTTAAGTTCTTTTAAAAGATAATATGTAAAAGAGTAGTTAAAATTCTATTTACTACTTCTATTTATGGATGAAAAGTTTTAAAAAATAATAACTTAATTCCTAACTTGTCCTAGGAAATCTTTCAAAAATAGCTAAAAAACTTATCGTTTTAATTAGATATAGTACTCCTTGGAACACCATGGAGTCTACTACTTTGCTAAAGAACAAATCTATAGTATTGGTTGCATCATTGGTTTTATGACAAGGTATAAAATGTATTATCTTAGAAAACCTATCAATAACTAGAAAGAGTCTCTACCATTTTTCTGACTTAGATAAATCTAGAATAAAATCTATGATAATATCAACTTAAGACTCATTAGGTATAAGTAAAGGTGTACATAACCAATGAGATAAAACCTTAGATTAACTTGCTTACACGTGATGCATCTAGCACAATTTTTTTTCACACCACAATTTATATTAAGACTAGAGAAATGTTCTAATAACACATCTAAAGTCTTTTTAACACCAAAGTGTCCATTCAACTTCTCTTATGTGCCTCACACACAAACAACTCTTGTATAAAACTATTAGCTATATAAAGTTTATTTTCTCAAACAAGTACCCATCTAGTCCATAAAATTTTCCAAAAACTGCCTTTTCACACACCCTTTATACACTAATAAAGTCAACATCATTGATAAGTCTTTCATATACCCAAAACCCAATAACTTTGTGTTTAAAGTAGAAAGAAAGATGTAGCTTTCTGATAATGCATTAGCCACGATATTTTCCTTACCTTGTATTTTATCACATAAGAAAATGACTCAATGAACTTCATTCACTTGACATCCTCAAATAATATTTCCGAATTTCTAATGCTCTCACCTATACATAAACTCCTTATCGTATGTTAGGTAGTTCAATGCTGCCCTATTAAGCTTTCTACTAAAATAGGCTATTGGTCTCATTCTTGTGTCAAAACAACTCCATACTTATTTCTGAGGCATTACACTCAATCTAAAAAATTTTATAAAGGTTAGGTAATGCTAACAAAGGTACAAAACATAATATTTCTTTTATCAAATTAAATGCACGCTCGTATTCACTATTATATTTAAACCCAACTTTTTTTTTCATAATTTTAGAGAATAGTGTAACTAGTGTACTAAAATTCTTAACAAAATACGTATAAAAACTAGTCAAGTTATGAAAACTCTTCACTTTAGTAGTAGACTTAGGTGTTGGCCATTATTTAGGCATAATATATGATTCATCAATATATAGGCTATATGAATAATAAGTAATGCTATTTGGTTTAAGTAATGCGTCTATATTTAGGTTTAAAGATAATTTTTCATTCATCAACTTTTTTCATCTAATTTAACGACACACTTTTTAAGTCAATTTTTGTAAAAATATATGATTTATGCAATTCATCTAATATGTCATCTAGCCTAGGTATGGAATGCTTATACTTCACCATGACATTGTTGACAATTTTACAATCAACACATCCTCTATGAACCATCCTCTTAGACATAAGTAGTATTGAAACTATACATGGACTGTCTAACTAGAATCAATAATAACTAGCTTACAAAGATTCTTACATGTGTCAATTGGACCAATTACAAGGGTAAGAGTAAAGAAGATCAAACGATGATTAATGGGTAGATTTAAGAAATATAAGCTAAATAAAATTCAAGATTAACATTAAAGATGGAACAAAGTATGGAATTTAGTTTTAAAGAGTATCAAAAACTTATCAATGTGATCTAAGTATGTAAGTAGGATTTTTTTTTCTAATATTCTTTTTCTAGTGTGTCTAGGAATGCCATATGAGTATATATTTTAATTAATTACCTGTACCTATTATTTTAAAACTCTTATTTCAAGTTATTTTAGATTAGGACTTTTATTTTTAGTTTTTTTAGAATTTTAATTATAAACCTTATATAGAGGATTTAAGCAATATTATAAAGGGAGATTGGATTATGCTCAATTAAAATTATGATAATTACTTTTCTCTTTAATTCTTTAAAGAATTTTGTGAATTTATCAAGAGATATTTCTTGTGACATTGAAACCTTTTTATTTCTTATACTTTTAGTTCGTAATTAGTGAATTATTGAGTCAAAATTCCTTTTGGGTTTATTTCTCTTTAAAAATTTGGTTGCATTATGAATTCCTTCCTTTTAATTGGTATGAATATTTTAACAAATTATTTAGTTAAATTTTTTTAGTTTAATAAAAAACTAAAAAAAAGAAAGTTAAAATAGTAAAAAGGAAAAGAGTGTGAGTCTATTATAGATAAAAGTCAAATCAAGTGAAATACAATTGTGAATGACACAATTTGAATATAAACATGTAAGGAAGTGTACTGAAATTTATTACTAACTCTTATTTATAACTATCAAATATGTCTCAAAAGGATGCCTCATCAAATAAATAAGAGGGAGGGAGCTTTTTTTTCGTATTAAAAGCTATTCAATAGCAAGTTGAGCAAATGAATGTGATATTTAATAAATGGATAGACAAAAAATTCTCTTTTTGCTTTACAAAGAAGGCAAAATAATAGAGGGTATAATCCTAGAAAACAAGATAGATGTGCACTTGTAAAAGATTTTAAGAGAGATAATGTGGATATTAATATTAATGAAGAGGACAAAAAGTCAATATTAGATATAAATAAATGTGCACCAAAGTTTAGAAGGCATAACAGAGGAGTTAAGAGTGAACATAAAGGTTGAGATACAGTAGATAAGAATTTAAAAAATATTTAGATGAAAATACCTCATTTTTTAGGGGTGGAATAATCCAAAAGTCTACCTAAAATGAAAGAAGAATGTAAAATTGATTTTTGATTAACATAATTATTCTAAAAAGAAAAAGATAAAATTAGTTGTCGTGGAATTTACTGATTATGTAATAATAAGGTAGGATCAATTGGTGATAAATCGAATTAGAAATCATGAGAGACCTATTGAATCTTAGGTATAGGCTATTATAAAGAGGCTTTTTATCCCTTATCACCATTATAGGAATTTATCTCATAAATTGCAAAGTCTTCAAAAAGTATGGAAGACTACCACAAAGAGATAAAAGTAATCGTGATTAAAGTCAATGTAGAGAAGGATAAGAAAACTATTATGATTAGATTTATAAATGGATTGAATCATGACATAGCAAATGTGGTAAAGTTGCAACATTACGTGGAGTTAAAAGATATGATGCATATGGATATAAAGGTAGAGCGACAATTTAAAAGGGTTAAAATTTTGGTTTGTCTTTTTTATTAAGGCTAATTCAAAGAAGAATGACAAGGTCACTTTTAAGTCCAAGCCTAAAAACATAAAGAGTGTAAAAACAATATAGCCAAAACCTAAGTTAAAATGCTAAAGCCCTGAAACAATGGCACCTAGGTGTTAAAATAGTGATAAATAACCCTCCAAACCTAAGAGTACAGTTTTTCTGCACTCAGAAAAAGAAAAAAAAAAAAAAAAACCCCACTGTTGTTAATGCAAACTATAATGAAGATGAGTATTGATACTGCCATAATTTAAGAGAGTCTTCCATTCCTTAACTTTTATATTTTCATTTCATATTATAGACAATATTTGTTTTAAGTTTGCGATATTTTCTTACTTTGTTTGTTCATGTTGTTTAAATTTGGCTGGTTGGTTTGAATGTTTTTTAAGTTTAAAATATAAGGCTAATGGTACAAAAATGATTTAAACTGCTTATGTCTTTTAAAAATAAAGTGTTATATGCATATATGCATTTTGACTGTTGTGCCACTTTGACAATTGCCTGTAGTTATTTGAACATTTTAAGTATATAACCTTAGTTATTCAATTATTTTTATCTGTTGATAGAGTTCTTATGAATCTAATATACTGCACAATCTCATTTAATTCTATAACTTATTTGAGTGTCACTTGAGGAGACATACTAGAATATATTACACTTAGGAGAAGAAAAGGAGAATTTGAGAGCTTGAAGAAAAGGGGTAAAATCTCATTATCTTGACTTTTAATTCAATTTTCATTTCTTTCTTTCTATATTTTTCTTTATAAAGAATGTCCAATGTGCTGAGTAGAATGTAATTTTTTTCATTATAAACAAAATTTATTTTTTGGGGTTGTGATTTAGTCATTTATGATGTTATAATTTTTATTTATTTAATGTAATCAAAATTTATTCAATAGTTAAGTGTTCATGTTCTTAATTCTTTTAAATAATTGTCCATAGCTTAGACGATTTAGAATTTATAATAAAACCCTAAAAAAGAAGATTTTTTTTATTTAGTTCTTATGTTCAATTTTATGTAATCGTTGTATAAAACTATAATGCTTAATGTATTATTTACTATACTAATTTATGTAGGAATATATTGAATTGTATTTTAAAATAGTTTCATTGTCATCCTAAAAAAAACTAATGAATAGTTATAATATTATTAATTATCAATCATGAATTTAAGTTTTAATAATTGAGAATAGATAAAATCTTAGCGAATCAGTTTCAATAAAGTCAAATGCGTTAAAACCCTCTTTTTATGTTTACTCTTAATTTTATCTTTGCTTATTTTAAATTAGCGTTTAGTTAATTTTTGAAAAATTCATCTTTTTATTCAAGTCATTCAGATAATATTAGAATAATATTAATTGGTATTTAAAGCATAAATAATCTATAAAAAGATAGTCATTCCTTACTTTATCTCTTGTTTGTGATAGTATACATTTTCACTTGCATAATTTTTACGACAAGTTCAATTTTCACAATAAGATTTTGACTTTGTTGTCGGGGAAAATAGAGAAGCAGAAGATCAAAATTATTCATTAGCCTCTTTTAGGATGACAATATAATTATCTTAGATATATTGATATATTATATTCTTATATAAATTAGTTTAATGAAAAATGCATTAAGCACTAATTATATATAATAATTACATAAAAACAATCCACCTCATAATCATCTAAGGAGAGTTTGGATGTTATTTTAGGGCTTCTCCAAAATTATAAAGGAACAAGAATAGAATAAGAGGAGAACCACCAAGGAAGAAAAAAAAGAAGAACAAAAGAAGAATTTGAGTACAAAGGAAAAGAAAGAGAAGAACAAAGAAAAACCTTAGAGAAAAGGATGTCAAACCTTCGATTTACTATTTTCTAAGTTTTATCATTCTTTTTTGAACTTTTTTAATTTGAGATATTGAATTTAGTTTTTATAATTTTAGTTTTTTAATAATATGAACTAATTGTATTATTTGAGAATAAAAGTAGCCAAACTAAGATGATTAAATTTTTGCTATTTTAAGTTTATTGAAGTTTTTGGTTATTGATTGAATGATCTTCATTGTTCTTAATACTTCTAATTAATGTCCATTAGTTAGATATTTTCATTGCATATTATGCTTTAAAATAAGATATTTATATTTGTGATATAATATTGAATGCCATTAAGTTTATATTTGTGATATAATATTGAATGCTATTAAATCTATGTAAAATAGCACTATAGTCAATTTAAAATTAAAGATGTTTTCATCATAACACTTAAAGAGGCTTGTGAATATTTTTAGGATTTTCAATTATTAGCCATAGTTTTAGATACAATTAATAAGAATGGGTAGAATCAATTCAGATTAATTTAAGTAAAATAATATATACTTGAGTCTCTCTCATATTGATTTTACCTTGATATTTTATTTACTTTATCTTAATCATTAGTTATTTTTAATGTAAGCTGTCTCTTTACTCAAATTATTCATATAAAACTAAAATAGTAAATTTGGTAGTTGGATCATAAATAATCAAATTTTATTAAAATGATACTCATTCATTATTTTGTTACTTGTTTACAATATTGTACATTTGCATTAGTATAGATATTTTCACAACAAGTTTTTAGCATTATTGTTGAGGATTGAATAAATTATTTATTTTAGTATCAAATCAAACTAATTTCAGTCTCTTACTCAGGATTTTGTTTTGATTATTTTTATTTTTTTCTCAGGTGTTTTCAACTAATGTATACGATGGTTGTAGAGAATTCAATTTATACCTTTTGATTTTGAAATCAATAAAACTTGTGGATGGAAAAGAAAGAAAAAAAGGGTAGCTAATCAACAATCAAATACAATAGTTGAGCATATTGAAAAAGTAGAAGATATCATGTATTGCGTGACTATACAATGCCTAATTTCACAAACAATGTATCTAGTACAATACACCTAGTAATTCAAGCAAATAACTTTGAGATTAAACCAACCATTGTCCAAAATAATTGCATCTAATTAGTTTGAGGGTTCATCAAATGATGATCTTATAGCTCACGTCTCAACTTTTTAGAGAAATTTGATATATTTTAAAAAAATGGTGTCTCTAACGATGTCATCAAATTAAGGTTATTCTCGTTCTCACTACGAGACAAGGCAAAAAGTTAGCATACTACTTCAATAGTAAGAAGTATTATGACTTAGGCATATTTGACACAGAAATTTTTTGTGAAATTCTTTTCATCAACAAAGACAACAAAGATGAGAAGTGACATTACCACATTTACTTAATATGATGTCTACACCATATTGAGGAAATGTCAAGGAAATGTCCACACCATAGACTTCCCGAATAACTTTAAGTTTAAACCTTAATAAGAACTTTAATAGATGTAGTAGCAAAAGGGCTTTAATGACTAAAACCTATAATGATGCCTATGCACTACTCAAAGAAACAACTGCAAATGTTTATCACTGGCCAACTGAATGTTTTGCACTAAAGAGATTATTTGGAATTCATGAAGTTAACCATATCACAACTTATCTTCTCAAGTAGCAAAATTGTATAAGCAATTACGAGTCTTAATAGCTAACACTATTCATACATCACTTTTAGTGTGTGAATGGTACAATGAAACATATATCTGTACTCAACGACAAGTAGGAAATCATTTTGCCTTAAATCAAGCTAAACATATACAATTCATAAGAAATTTCAATGGCAAAGGAACAAACCTTATTCCAACACATATAATCCAAGATAAAGAAATCACTCAAACTTATCTTAGAGTGATAATCAAAATATGATTAAACCGTCACTAGCAACCATTAGGATTTTAACAACAATAACTAAAGAAGAAAGTATCCCTTAAAAGTTGCATAGGCACAATTCACTGTAAATACTTTTTAGTTCATGTCAAAGACTAAGATGATACTTCAGAATCAAATAACATCTATTTGAAACCTAAAGGTGTTAGTAAGTCAATTAGCTAATACAATAAATAATAGACTTCAAGCTACCCTACCTTCTAATACAGAAATAAATTCTAAGATGAGTGTGAATGCTATCACACTTTATAATGATAAAGAATTAGAAACATCATTCAAAAGAAGCACTATATATGTCAAGCCAAATACACAGTCGAAAAAAGCTTAACATTTTGAAAGTTTTGATTAAAAAAAAAAAAAAAGGAAGAAATTTAATATCTAAGCTATTTTCAAGCAATCTTCTATCTTATAATCTCCCAATTTCATATCCTTGGTGGTTTCAGGAAAAAAGAAAATTAAATATGCAATTTTCTAAATTTATTGATGTTTTTAAGAAATTTACATTAACATTCCTTTTGTAGATGTTTTGAAACAAATGCCAAGTTATGTGAAATTTTATAAAGGAGATTCTTTCCAACAACAAAAAGCTAAATTAGTATGAAACTATTGCACTAACTAAGGAATACAGTGCAATTCTTTAAAAGAATTTGCCACTAAAATTGAGAAATTCGGGTAATTTCACCATGCCTTACACTATAAAGAATGCTCATTTTAAAAAAGTATTATATGGTCTAGAAGTGAGCATAAACTTAATGTCTCTATCTATGTTTAGGCAACTAAGTTTAGGGAAGCAAAACCAACACTAGTTTTATTACAATTGGTGGAAAAGTCATCAAATATTTAAGAGAACTCGTCAAGAATGTGGTAGTAAAGGTAAACAAGTTCATCCTCCTAATAGACTTCTTTGTTCTTAACATGAAGGAAGATAAAATAAAAAAAAAAAAAATCAATCATTGTTGATGTGCAAAAAAGACAACTTATTTTAAGGGTTTAAGATGAATAGGTCTTGTTCAATATCATCTTCAACACAATCAAGCACCTGACCAAACCAGTTAGTTATTTTCAAGTCGATACAATTACTTATTACATTAAATAATTATTTTAAAGAAATCACAAGAATAAACTATTGATAACAAGTTTAAAAGGATGATGTGAAGTTACAAAGTAATGCTTAGAGGTTCAATATAAATAGGCAACAACTTAAGGCTTACATTATTTGAAAGAAAGATATCTAAAAGTCTATCATCATTGTATTGAATCTAGAGTGATAAACTTTATTGAATAGTGAAGTTGAAGAATACAAAACAAGTACTTTTAGACAACAATTCATTCGTTTTTAAACTTTTGCTTTTAATTTATTTATTTTATTTTTATTAATTAATATTTTTTATTTTATTTTTATTTTTTAGAAAGTCTTTTATGATAAGATACTTTTTTTAAAAGTATAAAGACTATTACAAAGTTCACAATTTGAGTCAAGTCCAAAAAAACTAAAGAATGCATAAAAAAACTAGCAATAATGGCACTTCATTTTCAATTCCTTGTGTCGTGCCACCAAAAATCACAAATAACTTGATTTTCTAGAATGCTTGGTGTCATGGCCCTAACACATTAAAAAAATAAAAAAATTTCCCTACCCACCAAAATTGATGTTAACAATGTTAAAAATTAGTCTTGTAAGGCCATAATTAAAAGAAATCCTTTATTCCCTAATTTTTATATTTTTATTTCACATTGAAGATAATATTTTTTTTAGGTGTAGAGGTATGGTATTTTGTTTCCTTATGTTGGAGGTTCTACAATGCTGCTCCCTGCCAATAATTATTACTCTTTTGTGGAGGTTCTACAGACTATACAGAATAAGATGTCAAATGTCATAAAAGACTTAAGTTATGCTCTCTTAATACTGATTAGTTTTGGAAGAAATGGCAACTCAACAATATGACAAATGATGTCAGAGTCAGGAATCATAGGTTCGAGTAGCAAGAGTGTCATTGTAAAGGAGGGTTTGATGGAGGTTCCACTACACCGCTCCCTACTAATGACTCTTGCTTTTTTGTGAATAGACTTTTCGAAGTTCAATGTCGAATGCCATAAAAGATTTAAGTTGTGCTTTCCTAACACTGAATGGTTTTGGGAGAAATAATAACTCAACGTTCCGACTAGTGGTTTCAGAGTTAAGAAATCATGGGTTCGAGTAGCAAGAGTGTCATTGTAAGGGAGGGTTTGTTGGATGTTCCACAATACCGAAATGAAAACTCAACAGAATGCCATAAAAGACTTAAGTTGTGCTTTCCTAACACCGAATAGTTTTGGGATAAATGGCAACTCAACAGTCTGATAACTTGCATTGTTATTTGGTTTCTTGTTTAATTTAGTTGTGTTGGTCTATGATTTGAGTACGATTTTGTTTCAAAATATAAGGCCAATGATAGGAAGATGATATAAACTATTTATATTTTTTTAGAAAATAAAGAATGTTATATATGTGTACATGTTTTGACTTGGGTATCAACTTTATACTTGCCATCTTTTTATTCACATCATTCATATAAAACTAAAATAGTTAATTTAGTAGATAGATCATAAATAATTTATTTTCCTAATAACGTTGACGTTTTCTAGTAATGGGATCCCATAATCTTAAGCTCGCTTAGTAAGATGTGTCTTTATATTAACTTAAAAGACATCAAAATTTAAGGGTGATTATTAAATCCCGCTTTCCTAAATTGATGGTATTAAGCTATTAATCGAAAAACAAAAAAAAGAATTTATTTTTTCTTCTTTATGCCTCCGCTAAGCTCCTCATTAACCAATCTGTTAGGTGGTCCACAAAATCCATGAAACTTCAGCAAATAGCTCTTCTGAAAGAATTTCATCCACAATTCATTAAATTCCCAAATAATGGGACCCATCATCTTTAACCAATTAGTGCCAAAAATCATGTCACGCCCTTCCACGGGTAGGAGAAAAACATCTACAACAAATTTTATTCTTTGCATTAAAATTTTTGCAGCCTCACATAATCCCACACTTTTCATTTTATTCCAGTCAGTCAACAAAATTTTATAATTTCCCTTTTTAGATGGTTTAAGCTTCAGTGGCATAAAGACGTATCTCCGAAATTTCCTCTTCATCAGCCATTCGTTTTATCTCTTCCATGATATATTTCGTCTCTTCTGCGAACGGAAAATCTCCATCTATAAATAATAACCTTTTACAATGATGCCCAGGTGAAAACATCTCGTCTTCACCTGTTAGCTGGAATTCAAAGGATTGTTCTGTGCAACATATCTACCCTATTGGATCTTTTATACCATCATAGTATAGAAAAACATGCTTCGTTAATTTAGGGACGGTAGATACGCCCCATGCAACATCCTCTGCTTTAGTCCTAGAATTTGACCTTAATGCATCTCCATGTCTGTGACCGAACAACGATATTCTGTCAATTCGACCAGACAACACCATAATCATGTCTTCCGTGTGCTTCATAATATGCTCCTCTCCAGTCTTCATGTTCCGTTGAAGGGACTGCTGACCTGCATTAAGCGTGCCAATTTCAGCTTCCAAACAATCTAAGCAGTGGTTGGACATGCCTACCTGTTATACCAATTTGGTGTGTTGCTTAGAAACGGAACGAGTAATAGGTTTACGTGCAGATAGTTGCTAGATTGGATCTTATTTGGTTTACCTGCATTGACAATTAGATAATCTCTAAAATCCTTTGAGGGATCCTGAACCTTCTAATGTGACTCAATTCAAAGTAAGTCGACATCTCTTTGTTCAGCGTAAGTGTTGAATGACAGAATTTACGTGATATCTTATTCATCTTCAAACAGTCTTTAAATAGTCAATTGGTTTTACGAGATAAACTAGAAACTCAAACACAGATAACTAGGAAGAAAAATAAAGATATTATTAACGTACTTGAAATGATGTCCTACAAAACAAACCGATTAGATAGAATTTTAATCTCTTATTGAGTTAAGAACTACTATATGATGTTAATTTCTCTAACTACCCTTACAAGCAGACTTCTTTTAGATCTCTTCCATGTTCTCGTTCTTATCTTTTCTTCATCCTTTGTTGCATAGCAGAGCTGGACACATCTCTAACAACGTGCAAGGTCTTGTGTTGAAATCAACATATTTTACCTGTTGTAATGTCCCTTTTTTCTTACAGTGTTTAATGGGTTTAAAGAGTAAAAATTGATATATTATCTACAATTAGTGGGTGTTCATAATATTTATTTTAGTTCTAATATCAACTATTATAACAATAATAATAATAATAATAATTTAATAAATAATATATCAAAGTATTATATACAAATATGTAAGAGTTTGTTTGAAATTGAGATGTTATTTTAAAGTTTTGTTTATTGTAAAATAACATTCTTAAATGATAAAATTTGGTATTTATTAAATAATTTAATTGTTGTACTTTAAAATCAGTCATAACAACACAACATGTGTGTGTGTGTGTGTATAGTACTACTAAATATCCCAAACTTTCTTCTTAAAAAATGCATTACGAATGATCCAGTAGATAAATGTTAACTCATTTTTGTGTCATTAAAAAAATTTAAAATTCTCAATATTATTAATGTTAAAAAAAAAAACAAAAATCTAGGTATTGGATGTATTAATGGATGTATTAAACTCACTCACATTCAATAAACGCATTAAATTTCCTAATAATTATTTTGGTTGCTTTTTGATCGTTAATACCAATGATATATACTTTCTAAATTTAAAAGAATCATATTAACAAAACTAAAAATGTAAATTACTCGGAAAGGAAAATATTATTAATAGTGCGTGGTGAGGATGGAGAATGGAAGGTAGAAAAAGGAAATAATTAATTATCCGTATATTTCATACACCAATATTTGTTTTCTTTTCTTGACCAGGACTACACATTTTTCTCCAAGTTTTTAACAGTTGTGTAATCTAACAGAGCCAGGATACGTAATTTCTTTCCTTTTTGTTGAAGGAAATGTAAACCCACCCTAGTTATTTATAAATACACTATTGAATCTATATCTATATTTTCCATCAAGTATTCTCTTCACTTTAACAAAAGTTCTCTGCGTCTAATTAGCTTTCCCAGTTACTGTACGCATATTTTTCTCCTATCAAAAGCGAGATTTTCGGCCATGGAGCGTCAAAGTTTTGGAACGGATGTAATGTTGGAGATTTTATCACGAACGCCGTTGCAAACTGTTGGAAGATGCAGACAAGTTTCCAAAGAAATTAACAGTCTAACTTACGCATCTTATTTCATGCGTCTTCATTCTCAGAGAACAGGAACGGTATCTGGGTTTTTTATGCAAACTATGATTTCAAACAAGCATTACGCAGAATTTGTCGCAGAGATTCCAAATTTGAGCTGTAAATTATCACTTAATTTCTTGCCAGGACATGCTATGATTCTGGCGTGTACAAATCAAGGTGGTTTGTTGCTGTGTGTGAACACTACTCCTAGAATTTATCGGATACCTGAATATTACGTGTGCAAGCCTAGCACCAAAGAGTGGCAACAAATCCCAAATCCAAAGACTCGATACTTCACTCAAAGAACTGCAATGATGCTCCTTAGATCAAATCCTTTGCGATACAAGATAATGCGGTTGTCAGACCCGAACCAGTTTCGAAACCCTAATAAAAAGCATGCAAACGAATACAGTTTTCGGTGTGAGATTTTCAATTCAGAAACTTGGGCATGGAAGCAACTGGAGGAGATATACATGCCGTATGACGTAATACTGAGTTATAAGCCAGCAATTTCAGTATGCTGTGTATTCCATTGGCTTACTTCACAAAACAATATCTTCGCATTCGATGCAGATAATGAAACTTGGAGAATGTTGTCACTTCCTGATGGGATTAATAATGAAAAGTATTTCCTCAAGCTCACAGAATATGAAGGGAAACTTGGCCTGGTTTGCATCGAAAGAGAAAGAGAAGATAGATTTGAATTGTGGGTCGTGGAAGATTACAGGAAAAAGGAATGGAAAAAGAGACATATAGTGAGAATTAAACCAGTTCAAAGAGAGGAAAGCTACGTTAATCCTAGTCCCGAAGCAATGTACAATGCTGATATCGCCATGATTAGTTTCTATAACAAGGTTTACTTTTACAAATTTAAGGACGGAAGTTTTGATACGGTGGACATAAATAATTTCTTTGATTCTCATGGAGTTTTTAAGTTCCAATCTGACATAGAGCAGAGCCTAGTTAGAGGAAGAAGACGTCAATTCAGTCATCACTGTGCGTGGATTAGGACTCTCCCAGATTTTATATATAAACGTAGAATGATATGCATTTACATATGCATGATTCTTATACAGATTTTGTTTTTTTTTTTTTTTTTAATTAATTAACTAAGATGTCATTACGAGATTCTCTCTATATATATACACACACATATAATCTTTTTTCTACGCCCTACTTTATTTTTGGCACGCATTCATTACGTAGAAACTGTAAATTATCACACAAATTAGTCATGAAGCGGAAGGATTAACTTTTTAATCTTTTATTATTATTATCATTATCTTAGTTTACAGATTTAATGAAATTACCAAATCAATCATGTGCTTCTTTCCTTTGCAAACAATTACCTAATTCTAATTACCACAAAATAAGCACTAAATTAAGAAGTGTAAACACTATCTACTTATCTATTCTATGTGTTTATTTATTTTAAGGTGCTTATCAAATTTAATTAAAAATCATTTAAAAATTATAACTTATAATAAAATATTTTATTTTTGTGTTAAAAAATATAATGAACTTTTAGAAAAATCAATTGAGTGTTTAGTAAATTGTGCATTTAAAAATGCTATAAATTTCAAAAATTGGGGGTGTGCATTTAGTGAATTTTAGGTATTAAAAATCATAAGAGACATCTTATCAATAAATTAAATTTTGTAAAAATATATAATCAATAAATTATGATTGTTAAATTAAAATTTATAAAAATAGATGATGTAATTGACTTTCTATTAAAATATTGAGGTTACGTAAAAAATAAATAAATACTATTTCAAAGGTTCTCATGAATTATTTGATAAGTTATTTTTAAAAGCAACCTGTGGAGGTTCCTTTAATTTTCTTTACCAAACATAAATTTAATAAAAGATTATAAAATAAGTAGTTTATTCATAATTTCAAACTAGTCTTAACACTATAAATAATTTTTAAATTAACACAAAATTACTTATTAGTTAAAATAGTACTTGGCATTATGAGTTATACTAAATATTTTAATAAATTTTTAAAAAGAATGTGAATGTATAAACACTAAAGAATATGAGCGAATAAATATAGTAAATCTCAAAAATCCTAAATTGCAGTTTTACATAAAACAGCATGCAATATTATGTGGTCTCCCTCCACGGAAAATTTGCCAAATTAAAACAAAATATTGTTTATATGCAATTAATACAATTATCTCTTGTCATGTAAAAATATTTTTCAATTTTATGCATTCACGGCCAAGAAAAGACAAGTAAATAACAAAAAAAAAATAAAAATAGTAACCATATTTAATTATGATCTTGAATTCTCTTCTTATTTGATTGGTTTTTTATATATATATTTTAAAATTTTGTGATATATATCATTTAAAATATTTGAGAGTTAACATTTATTCATTTTTAATTTTTTGTAAGACTTTAAACATCCATATTCTAATAAAATTTAATTTTTATAAAATACTCACAATAATTCCTCATCAAACGAACACTCTTTCTAAATTTATGAACCTAATTATTACAGACTTATAATATCTACTAAGCAATTTTTCTTTTTAACTCATAACAATAATATGAAACAACTTGGAAAACACAAGAGATAAAAAAAAAATAATAATAATAATAAAAAAACCAACTTGCAGCAATATACTTGCTAAGCAATCTCTCTTAACGTTCTCTCTTGGTTGCTGTAGACATAAAACAAACAGATATATATATATAGTAAAACCTTGGCCTTAATTATGTATGATTTTATTTTCTAAATTAACTAAAAATGTAATTTCTCAATTAAGAAGAGTTGTTTCTTAAATAGAACTATACTTGTTTTTTCTTTTTATTAGTCAAAAACATTCCAAATTAAAGTTTCTAAATTAACAAAAATATCACTAATACCTAATATAACAAAGAAACCTAAAAATTTTCTAATTATGAAATTTATTAAAATATGAATGAACAATGCCATATTATGAATAGTAATCAACATAAGCTACCATTGCATGTTGCAACAAGATTGGAAACGCAATTTTGCAAAAGATGCCAATAATGCAAACTTTAACATTCATGATTAAAAAAAAATCATACCGAAATTGTGTTCATCATAAATGAAATGATGTGCATATTTTGTTTATTTTATAATTACATTATGTCTCTTTCACTTTTGCCATAATCCAAAAGAGTCAAAAGTAGAAACAAAGCAATCGATAGATAAAAATATTAAATTTTTATTACTTGAATGAATTATTAAAGAATGATGGATATATATACTCTAAGAATGGAAAACCCTAAGGATTCACAACTTAGAGGCAATGAGGTGTTTGTACTATCTACTATTATTACAATAACAGAAATATTCTTCAAGGTTAAATTTTTCTTGGTTAAGAATGGAACGACAACAGTTAGTTTTCTTGTGCTATAAGCTTCGAGCTACCAAAGCTAATAAGGTGAACTAGGCTTTCTGTTGGGCTTGATATGAGGCCTTATGGCTAAGCATTTGGAGAAGAGCAGCCTAATAGACATTCTCCCTCAAGCTTAACATTCTAGTAAGATGTTAAGCTTGACTTATAGTGTTTGAAACCTATCTATCTCTAGGGGTTTAGTCATGATATCTGCCAACTGGTTTTTGATAGGAAAATACTTGACTTTTAGTTCCCTAACCTTAATTCTTTCTTTGATAAAGTATAAATAGATTTCAATATGCTTGGACCTTCCATGAAAAAAGAGATTAGCTAATGATTTTATACTCAAGTTATTACACCATACAATTAGTTTTTTTGCATATATTTCATATGTAGCTCAAAAAGTAAAGATTCCAACCATACAATTTCAATTCCAATCAAGGCCAGGGATATATATTCTAATTCACTACTTAACCTAGAAATGACTTTTTATTTTCTTAAGCTCTAGGACACAAAGTTGCCACCAAGGAAAATGTTGTAACTATTGATTGACCTCATGTCATTTGCATCACTAGTCCAATCAACATTAGTAAACCTAGTTAATTCTATTCTTCCTCCTGCTGTAAATAGAGACCATAGTTTTAAGTACCTTATAAATATCTAAGGATTCTCTTGCATCCAATGAAGTTGCCATGGTTTTTCAAAATATTGGTTGAGTTTGTTGAAACTGAAGGCTATCTCTAGTATTGTTAGCATCATATATTGCATAGCTCCTAAGTTGCTTTTATAAAGACTTGAATCATGAAACTCTATTTCATTTTCCTTGGTCAACTTATCACTGGAACTCATAAGTGATAGACTTTCTTTAGATTATTTCCTTATAGTCTTTTTTAATAGGTTCTAAATGTGTTTGCTTTGATATAAGTGCACTCCATCTTCATTTCTAATGACTTGAATTCCTAAGAAGTAATTAAATGAACTAAGGACCTTCAAGGAAAAACTATCATTTAGCTTGTCTATAATTTCAAGCTTTTATTATACTAGTCATTAATGTATCATCCATTTACATTAATAAAATTACTATATCATCATTTTGCTTTAAGAAGAATAAAGATTTATTTGTTTTCAGATTGACAAACCCCTAATCTATTAAAGCTTCTTTAAGTCTGTCATATTAGTCTTTTAAAGCCTATTTGAGTCTATATAGGGCTTTGTAAAGCTTGCAAATATGGTGTGGCAGATTTTTACCTTTAAAGCCTTAAAGCTAGGTCACCATTCAGAAATGCAATGGTTAGCACTAAACTTACTATTGTAAACCTTATTACAAGGAAAAGATTTCAAAAATGTCAATAGTTACAATTTAGTGTTATCCCTTGGTTACTAACTTGGCCTTATACCTTGCTACAAACCTATCTATTTTGTATTTAATTCTTTAGACCTATTTATTTCCAACAACTTTAATGTTAGGTGTGAAAAGGACAAAAGACAAGGTTTTGCTCTTTTATAGAGCTTAATATTCTTCTGCCATTGTATTTTTCCATCTACTATCCAACATAGCTTTTTCGCGTTATTTGGAATAGTTTTAGCTTTTGTGTTGGTATTATAAGCAACTAATTTCTTGGGTGTGAAAATTTTATCCTTATATTTAATTAACATGGATAACTGTTCAAGAGATATGGTGGTAACAATGATTGTATGCATTACATTCCAATTTCTAGTTCCTAATCTGTTATGTGTGATTTATCAAGTAATATAAGGCTTATTGTTTTATTTTTAAGTATCAAAGAAGCTCGAGAAAAAGTTACTGACCTTGATGCTAATTATGATTGTATGAAACTATTTTTATGAGATTATGTTATATATTGAGTTTTTAGAAAAAAAAAAAAAGAAAAAAAGAAAAAGGGTCTTCAAAAGCTGAATTTTTAAAATTTTCAAATTAAGGGACCAACATGAGTTGCAAGTGATTTTGACTTTAATTTATGATTTAGGAACTCACACTATTATTAAATGTGACATCTATTCTAAAAACGAAATCTATTTCATTAAAAATGGAATGCCTAGTTATGTATACCTTTCATGAGATATGAAGACATTTGTATCCTTTATGTTTCAAAATATACCCAATGATATTAAAGTTTATTTTAATTATAGGGTCATAAATAAGAATAACACACATAACAAAAGACTTTCAAGAAGAAATAGTGTGGTTGTGTGTTATAAAGTCTCTAATATAGAGATTCATTACCAAAAATTATACTTAGAAGTCTATTAATGAGATATGTAAATGTTTCAAAAGCTTTTAACCAGAATTTGAGTGATAATTCAGATTGGGCAAACAATTTCGATGTGATGTATATAGGCAAAAGTGTCTAAAAGTCACTCTTTTCTCTTTAAGATATGAGTCTAAATCCCTAAACTCACCTCCCAATCAATTTGAAGTGTTTTAATGTCTGTTCCTAAGTATTTCTCAATTTGTTTTTTGAATTGAATCAATGTAATGTTGTTTGAGCTTTATTTGCCAAGTGAACTATCTATGTAAATCTTGTAAAGTCATCCATTATGCTTAGTAAATATCTATAATGTTGGAAAATTTGAATATAGAATTTCCAATGATTGTTTTTACATTGGAAGGCTTACCAAAATGAAAAAGATTGACTTTTATCATTGATTGCAAAGTTTTTACGTGATTCCAAGAGTTTTTTTAAGACTTGATAATTGGAATGACCAAGCTTTTTGTGCAAACAATCTAAAATATGAACACATTGAATAGTCTCAAGACTGACTTTGGAATTACAAAGAACAAACACTTTTTCTTGTCAAGTTACTTTGCTATCCAAGAAAGTAAACAAAAATACAGCAACTGAAACAAAGAACGTAGACTTTAGGCTAACTTTATTTAGACCTTATATATTCTTCATGTTTTTCAACAGGTAAAAACCCATTCTAACCACTTCTTCTAGCAGCACATTCTTTTTCTTATTCTTCACAACACAAACATTATCATGAAATTCAATAACTATATCATTGTCATTGATTAGTCTAGATATGCTTAGGAGATTTTTGGTTAATTTTTGACACACAGATAATGTGTTTCAAAAGCAAAGATTTGATATTTTTAGCATACAAGTGGCTATTTCCTATGTGAGTAATTTTAAATTTTTTAAAATTTATATAAACAACCCAAGAGAAGAAGTGAATTAAGTTTCTAAAAATTTTCACAACATAATATAACCAATTTATATTTAACAAGTAATGTAAATATGAGTGAAGGAAAAAGAGAGTAAAGACAAGATTTATAGTGGTTTAGTAACTCAACGACATACATCTATTCCACAACCTCCAAGTTTGTGCTTTTGCACCAAAAAAAGTCTTCCAACACTCATAAGTACAACCAAGAGAGAATAACTCTCCTTAACTCTCTTTTGTGTTTCCTCGTAACCTTACAAGTAATTCACTTAACTCACTTTTACAAGAGTATAATAATTCTCGTTAATTATCTTTTATATTTAAAGAAAAGATTACAAAAAAAAAAAAAAAAAACCTTAAACAATTTCTTTAACAAAAAAATGTATATAAACAAATGAGCAATGTGTATGGTATTTTCTTATAGCAATTTGTAAGCTCAACAATGATTTTAAAACTCAAAATATGTTTGTAAGTGTTTAAGATACTTTTGAGAATGTTCAAAATTGTTTATCAATGTGTTTAAGGCTTGTATTTATAGTTAAAGTTCAAAAACTAGCCAATAAACACAAAAAAGTTCAAATTTCCTGCGAAAGAGGTCGATCCTTTCCTTGAACTAGTCAACAGATGCATTAAAAACAAGAAGCAAATAACTTGCCCAAGCAACCAACTAATGGCCTAATTCTTAGAAATTGACCTGCTAGTTTAAGTAACCAATGGGCCGATTCGTTAATTTCTTCTATTTTTAAAGTTACATAAAATCTTAAAATTCAGTCCCTTAAATTTTTACAGTTTAGTCTCTCTTCTAATTGTAAAAAATATGATTAAGTCCATATTCTTGTGGATTTCAAAAATGTATTTTTTTTATATATTTATCAAGTATTAAAAGCATGATTTTAAATAAAATGAATGAACTAATAAATTTACCATAATCAAACACACACAAGCATATTTCATAAGAATTAAGCATAAGTACCCTTAACTTGTGATTTGAATCTTCATTTTGAATTCTTGATGCTTCCTTTTTCATTTGCTTGATTAAATGACATATTTGGCTATCATCAAAATATGAGTTTGTGTGATACTAAGGTCAAACTTTTTTAACTATTAGAAATTATCATTTTATCCATACCTTTGTAGTCAACTTTGGAAGACAGATTGCTAGACTCATTAGTTACATGATTCATAGCTCCACTATCAAAGGTACCACCTATTGTCATTTTTACCTTCTTGCATTGAAACATAAGTTAATTTTGATTCATTTTGAATAGCATTCTTTGGAACAAAATCCTAATTGAATTTATACCAACATGCTGAAACAAAATGTCTAGCTTTGTTGCAAATATGATATGTGGGCTTGGATTGCCCTTTACTTGGAGAAGACTTGCCTCTTCCTTTTCCTCTGTAACTCCCTCTATTGCCACTAAAGTTAGTTCCTCTTCGTGCTTTGTTGTTCTTCCTTTCATTCCAACCTCCATTATAGCTATTTAAAGCAACGTTAACCTCAATGTTGGCACTAATAGAAATATTGTTATGTTCTAATTTGTTTTTAAAAATCAGTAGTTCACCATAGACATCTTCTAAGAGAAATGTGTTCATCCTTGATGATCTATTAACCACCACAGCATTGTATTCAATGCCAAGACCTCTTAAGTTGTACTCAATTAGGTCTTTGTAGAGACAAATTTTTGATACATTGACAATGCTTTTGAAAATGTCCGCATTTTGGTAAAATAATCACCAATAGGCTGAGATCTCTTTTTGGTTGTCTGTAGCTGATTCTTTAACTGCATGCTTCGAGCATGTGATTGTGAAGAGTACATCTTGGAAATGGCATCCCGCAGCACCTTTGATGTGTTACAATTGGCCAGTGAAAAAAGAACACTCTCACTTATAATGGACAACATGCAACTAAGTAGAAGTTGTTCATGTTTTCTCCATTGAAGATATGCAGGATTTTCACCTGTCACAATACTTTGTGAATCATTAACAGTTGTGTTGTATATGTTAGGGATTTGTCTTGACCCATCATGTATCCTTCATGGTCATTGCTTCAAATTGTTCTAGGTCATTTGTTTTTCATATTAGAAAATCATTCCTATCTAGTCTCACTAGAGTTGTGAACGAAAGATTTGACTATGGCAATTTGTGATGTGGCTGAGGTGTTTGCAATAAAAAGCTTGGGAGTGACACATTGTTAACTATGTTTTTGGCAAGCTGCAAGCTCTGACACCTAGTCAAAATATTAAAAGAGGAAACAAAGCAACTGACCGCTTAGAATATTGTATTGTATTGCTTGAATGAATTACATAAATAATGTGCACGTGTGTGTGTTTATACCCACGCACTACAAGAGTGGAAAACCCTAGAGATTGAGAGCTCGGAGGTAATGAGGTGTTTGTACTATCTACCACTATTACAATAATAGAAATATTTTTCAAGGTTAAACTTCTTTGGGTTGAGAATGGAATAGTAAAGTTGTACTGCCAAGCTGATTTTCTTGAGTTGTAGGCTTCGAGCTGCCAAAGTTGATAAGGTGTATTGAGCTTTCTATAAGGCCTAGTGCAAGGCCTCGGAGTTAAGCCCTTAAGATCAACCTAATTGACAAGAAGATGATAATTATTATTAATTAATTTAGAGAGTGAAAATATAACTCAAAACTTGTAATTATCAATTAAATTAACTACGCACTCTGACTATTATTAAAACAATATATATATATATATATATTGTTAAAACTAAAGATAAAAACACAAAGCATTTAATTTCCTTCATTTAGTTGAAGGAAAAAGTGGTTGTTATGTTAAAAGAATCGTAGGTGTTGCTGTATGCTGTAGCTTCATTGCCATTTAAAAAACTCTTCCTCGAGAGGATCGCGCACAGAATTGGTAACCTCGGTTTTCTTTCTTTGCCTCTCTCTCTTTTCATTTCTTCAATTAACTCTTGTAGCAACAAACAAACCAGACCGTTGTTTAACCAAAATCTTGTCTCCGCTCTTTCTTTGTTTTATTTTCTTTGAAACAAAACTATATAGAAACAGAGCTACGTGTCCTGGAAAATCCTTGTTCTGTTTGTTTCCCAAGAAACAACACAGAATTTACTTGAAAAATTTAAAGATTGCCATTGGATTCATCGTACTAACACTTTAAGTTTTCTCTCTCAACTTCCCTTCCAACTGAATTGTTCACAACATTTTGCTATTTTTCTTCCATCTGTAAACTTAAAACCCCAGTTATACTTCTCTCTATGGATATTAAAAAGAATTAAATAAATAATAATAATCTAGCCCCCAAGTTTATTTGTTTCCATGAGAATTTCGTGCTTTCTCGGAAATCTTTCTTTTCAAAAAAATTGAATTGCACAGCTTGTTTTCCAAATTTACGAGTGAACTGTGCAGGTGGGTCACTGAGATGCAGTCAAAAAGAAAATAGGGGTCGGAATAGTGAGAAAGATTCAAGTGAAAATGGAATCAGACATAGGAGTGTCAGAGAAGAAAAGAACAACTATAAATGACGTCGTACTACAAATTTCAGACACCGAAGCTTATGTTAGCAGCTCCAAGTCTTTTACAAAGAATCCCTAACTCGGTTCTTCTTCTTCTGAATTACCAGAGCTTGAGAGTCTGAGATACAAAGTTACAGGTTCTGTTTCTCCAGAGATTGTAGCTTCGACTAGATCATCAAACAAGACTCCAAAGATGCCAACACAATCTTTAATCCAGAGAAAATCGTTGGGAAGGTCCGAGTTTTCGAAGCCAAAATCAAGATTAGTGGAACCACACAATCTAAATGATGCTAAATTGATTGAAAAAAAAGAAGAAGAAGAAGAGGAAGAACTTGGTGAATTCAAGCTCTTGTAATAGAATCTTTGTTTCGAGCTCAAAAGAGAACAAGAAACCCGCCCCTATTACAGAACCGGAGGAGGAGATGAAGAGGTTTACAGAACTACAAGTGTCAAAGTGAGTGAGAAAAAGGTTAAAAAATGAAAGTTATGGCTATAATTGAATGTGTTTTATTTGTTTGCATAAGCGTGTTTGTTAATTGATAGCGTACCAGTGAATAAATTGAAAGACCGTGTGCTCTGTGGTTTAGAGTTTTGGAAATGGTGTGTGTCAGTAGTTCAAAATTGAGAGTCACAGAAAGCTGGTTTTCCAACCTCCTTTGGTGTTGCTCTGCCTTCTGTTAGGAGCAGGTCTCATGCCAGCAGCCACTGTGCCGCAACAGTAGGATCAAAGGACAACCAAGGACTAAAATAGTTGAAAGTTGTTTGTTTTTTAGTGCACGTATTGTAACCCTTTGTTTAGGGTTTCAGTGCCTTAGCCATTGTATATATATACTTAAAAACTCTTGTAAAATGTTAAGCCATAATATATAACTAAATATTCTTCAGGTCTCTGTGTCTTTGATCACTGTTATAGCAAATCAAGCATGGTATCAAAGCTATGGCCAACCTAATCACAAACCCAGCATTCTCTTTGAATCAAGAAACAACCAAACACCCAACTCGGCTTCAACACAGGAACAAACACATCTCTCCTTCAATGCTCTAGTAAAGCTGGACAGAAATAATTTTCTTGTGTGGAAAACACAAGTCCAATCGACTATCAAAGTAAACGATCTGGAAGAGTATATCGATGTCACAAAAAAGACCCCTAGCAAACTCACCATTACTAGAGAAGATCAAAGCACAGTGACATCCGAAAACCAGGCTTACTTCCAATGGCAAAAACATGACCAGCTCTTGTTGAGCTGGGTATTCTCGACCATCAGTGAGGGTGCAATCACCTCTTTCACAAATTGCAACACTTCTAAGGAAATCTAGGATGCAATCACGAGAATATTGTCTCAATCTCAAGCCAAAATTATGCAGTTGAAGAATCAACTCCAAGGCACTAAGAAAGGACCCATGAACATAACCGAGTATTCCGCCAAAATCAGAGGAATGGCAGATGCACTTGCCATTGCCGGAAAAGTAGTTCCAGAAGGAGACTTGAAAGAACATATCCTGAATGGCCTTTAAGGAGCGTACGATGCAACAGTTGTGAACATTGCCTCTCGTATGTTCTCTGTCTTTAGAAGACATATATGCTAAGTTGGTTATATTTGAGAACCAACTAGAAAACAATAACACAATGGGAAATGAAAATATTGAAGCTAATATGACCACCAGAACACTCAAAGCCACTGGGACCAGAGGAAAAATTACCAACCAACTAAAAGAGGACAAGGCTCAGATGGAGTAAAAGGAGGCTTTAAAGGCAGAGGTAGAGGAAGAACCAACCCAGGCAAAGGGCAGCCCAAGATAATATGCCAAATTTGCACCAAAGCAGAGCACTCAGCATCTGCATGTTGGTATAAGTTCAACCAGGACTTCAAGCCAAAGAACCAGGGGAACCAAGCACAATCCTCAACCTATATGGCAGCTCAAGACACATCAAATGAGAATGGCTGGTACCTTGACAGTGATGCCACAAACCACATCACTAATGGCCTCAACAACATGTCTCTAAAGTCAAAATATAAAGGTAAAGAAAACCTGTCAGTTGGAAATGGTAAGAAACTCAAAATCCTCAATATTGGACAAAGCATTCTGCATACGCATTACTCCTAACCTTTAAAACCAAAAAACATTCTTCATGAACCCAAAATCAAGAAAAATCTACTTAGCATCTCAAAATTGACCTTGGATAACAATTTATCTGTTGAGTTTAATTATACTTGTTGTGTTTTAAAGAACCTGAAGCAGAAGACTGTGTTGCTAGAAGTGGCTGAAAAAGGGCTGTATTGACTGTAAGGAATGAAGAGGATTGGAAGTCTCATAGTTAGGGATCAAAATAGTGTAAGCATACAATCCTAAGGCATGCTTTAAAAACCCAAGAAATCAAGTGCGGAAGCNTGTAAGCATACAATCCTAAGGCATGCTTTAAAAACCCAAGAAATCAAGTGCGGAAGCTAAGGAACACTAACCTCTCGCCATTGCTTTTGTTGACGTTTCTTGATGCTACCAAAGCCTTCTAAGCTCTCTAAATCCTCTCAAGATGGTGTTTAACAAGAATTTTGAGCTTAGGGACCTTAGCAAAGCAAAACACCTCCCAATTTATAGAATTCCTCCCATCAAAGAATTCTCACACTTAATGGAGGTTTAATGGCCACTCAATGCTGCAGTTACAACTTTTAATTTGAATTTGGAGTTACAAAAACATAATGGGGAGTTAAGGGCCATAATTTGGTTGTTTCAAATTCATTTTTGAATTTGTAACCTTCAAATAGGTCAGAAATTACTTTTGCTGGTGTATCTTTGTTTGCAACCACTGGTGATAACCAGAAAAACAATTCTGAATCTGTAATGAATGAATCTAGTATGAATAATCTAGATATCTATCGTAGGAAATATGGTCATCTTATTGATAAAGTTCTTAGGAAGATACTATATACTGGTAAAAGCTCTTCATTAAATAAAATTCACTCTCCTACATTTTGTGTGACCTGTCAACTTGGAAAAAATCACAAACTAGCCTTTCATAGTAATAATTCACACTCAAAACACTACTTTTCTTGGATCTCTGGGGACCTTCACCAATAAACTCAGGAAACAACTTCTGATACTACCTTAGTATAGTTGATGACTGCAGTAGATATAATTGGATATTCCCACTTCAAAATAAATCTCAAACTTCACAGACCTTCATTGATTTCAAGAAACAAAAAGAGAAGCTGTTGGGGTTAAACATCAAGACACTACAAACTGACATGGAGGGTGAATTTACACCCTTGGCTAATCATTTAAGAGGTCAAGGAGTTGTAGTCAGACACTCTTGCCCTCAGACACTCTTGCCCTTACACATCTCACTAAAATGGGAAAGTGGAGAGAAAACATATACATATAACCACAATAGTGCTTGCTCTTCTAGCTCAGGTAAGATTACCACTTGACATGTGGTGGGATGCATCCCAAACTGTTGTGTTTCTCATAAATAGAATGCCAACTCATATTCCTGATTATTTATCTCCTTATGAAAAATTATTTGTAGACAAACCAGACTATAACTTTCTTCATTCGTTTAGCTGTGCATGCTTTCCAAACCTAAGGGACTACAACCAACATAAACTTCAATACCATACACAAAAACATACATTTATAGGGTACAGCCCGAAGCATAAAGAGTATAGATGTTTGAGTAATTCAGGGAAAGTGTATGTGTCCAGGCATGTGATCTTCAATGAGAAAGAATTTCCTTTTAAAACAGATTCTTCATTATACCAGAAGCTTCCAATTCAGCTCAAGAACCTGATACAGCACCAGATTCACTCACTCCAACAGCGACACCATTTTTAGCACAATCCTCCAATCATTGTCAAGTTAGACATTCTTCTCTAAATCAATGTGAACCTAGTGCACCCCTTAATGACCAGAATTCAAGAGAAGCTTCAATTGATCCTAAATCCCTAGCTGAAATCAGTGAGCAAGAATCAATAGAACATGATCAGATCAAAGTTACTGACAACCTTCACCCCATTGTCACAAAATCAAAGGCATGGATTTGCAAACTACAATTTTATCATGGTAAAAAATCTTCAGGTGAGGACAATGTACCAGAAACTATGGAAGAAGCCATGAAGATTCCAGAATGGAGACATGCCATGAAAGAAGAATATAAAGCGTTGGTGAAGAACAATACTTGGGATCTTACACCTTGTAAATCAGCCATGAAATTGGTGAGAAATAAATGGATTTTTAGACTGAAATACAATCCAGATGGCACAAAGCCAAACTTGTGGCAAAAAAATATCATGAAAAGTCTGGATTTCACAAAAACTTTTAACCCAAAAAGTCTTCAGTAGTGAGAATTGCCCTTAATTTGGCAGTGAATCAAGGCTGGGATGTGAAACAAGTCGGTGTGAACAATGCATTCTTGCATGGGAACTTGATTAAAGATGTTTTCATGCCACAGCCAGAAGGGTTTCAAGACAATTTGAGACCAAGGGATGTGACTGAACTGAGAAAAGCTTATGGTTTAAAATACGCACCTAGAGCCTAATATGAGAAACTTAAGAATGCTTTGCAGCTTTGGGGGTTTAAAAATCTAGTATCTCATACATCGCTCCTCTTCATGTCTTCTGAGGAAGGTGTTGTGATTCCGTTGGCGTACGTAGATGATATCTTGATCACTGGTAATTAAGAATCCTTAGTGTTGCAAGTGATTCAAAGATTGAATGACACTTTTTCTTTGAAGGTACTTGGATCCATTAGTTATTTTCTTAGAATAGTGGTCAAGCAAGATCGATTTGGAATGCATCTGAGCCAAGCTAAGTATATTCAAGATCTTCCCAGGAACACGGGGATGAAAAATTGCAAAGAAAGTCTTAGTCCAATCAACACAAGTGATAAGTTCACCAAGGTTAATGGAATCGATTTCAAGGATACTACTCTCTACAAGAGTTTGATTGGGACTTTGCAGTATATAACTCTGACTAGACCCAAAATTGCGTACTCAATTAATAAACTGAGTCAGTTCATGCAAAATCCAAAACAGGCACATTGGCTTGGGTGCAAAAGAATCCTAAGATACTTAAAAGGATCATCAAACCATGGACTTCACTTCACCGCAGATGGCAGAATAGAAATTGAATGCTTTGCAGATGCAAATTAGGCCGCAAACTTTGATGACAGGAGATCGACCAGTGGTTTTGCCATCTTTCTTGCTGGAAACATTGTGAAATGGGGATCAAGAAAACAGAAGTTTGTAGCAAGGTCTAGCACAGAATTTGAGTACAGATCTCTGGCACTTGCTACAACGAAAATAACATGGCTTTGCTCACTTCTATCAGAGTTGAAAGTCAAGCTAAATCGAATTCCAATACTTTGATGTGATAACACTGGAGCTGCTTCATTGGTAGCCAACGCCATTCAGCGTGGAAGAACCAAGCATCTCGAAATCGATGTACACTTTATAAGGGAGAAGCTATAAATGGCAAAGTTGAAATTAGGTGTGTGCCAACCAAAGAACAACTTGCTGACATTTTTACATAGGCACTGCTAGTTGAAAGATTTAGAGACCTCAGAAGCAAACTCAACATCATTCCAGATAGTTGAGTTTGAGAGGGGGAGTTCAAAGTTAAAAGTATCAGAAAGCTGGTTTTGCTCCAACCTTAGGTAACCTCCCCTGGTGTTTTACTGCCTTTTCTCAGGATTAGCAGGCCTCATGCCAGCAGACACTGTGCCGCAACAACAGAATCAAAGGACAACCAAGGACCACAATAGCTGGAAGTTATTTGTTTTTAGCATGCATATTGTAATCCTTTGTTTAAGGTTTCAGTGCCTTAGCCACTCTATATATAAGCTCGAAACTCTTGTAAAATGTTAAGCCGTAAGATACAACTAAATATCTTCAGGTTCTCTGTTCTTTGTGTTGTTTCATCACTGTTATAGCACAAAATCAAACTTTAGCATTGGTGATCTTTTGTGGTCGATTGTTTACTGAGTGGTTTGTGAATGTGTTGGTTTTCTTGATTGAAAGGGAATTTTTGCTTAAGAAGAAGGTTCTGTATTTTGTTTATCGGTTGAAGGAGAGTGTTAGGGTTTTTGTTTTGTTAGGTTTGGTTCTTTTAGCTTGGGTGTTGTTGTTTTACCGCGGAATTAAGAGATCACAAGAAACTACTAAGATTCTGCGTTATATTACGAGGGCTCTTGCTTCTTTTCTTATTGGGGCTGCTACATGGATGGTGAAGATTTTTTTAGTTAAATTACTAGCTTCTTCTTTCCAATGTACTAGATTTTTTGATCGGATTCAAGAATCAATCTTTCATCAATATATTCTCCAGACTCTTTCGGGGCCTCCATCAATGGAGATGGCTGAATATGTTGGGGGTGCAAATACTGGTGGCCAGTTGAGCTTCGCCAATCTGAAGAATGAAAATAAAGAGAAAAAAGAGGAGGTGATTGATGCAGAAAAGCTTAAAAAAATGAAGCAAGAGAAAATATCTTCTTGGACCATGAAAGGTTTGATTAATGCCATAAGTGGTTCTGGGCTTTCTGCTATCTCAAAAACGATTGAGAGTTATGCTGACGAAGAGGGTGAGCAGAAAGAAAAGGAGATTACTAGTGAGTGGGAATCAACGACTGCTGCTTATCAGATTTTCAAGAATGTGGCCAAGTCCGGAAGCATGTGAGGATATCTTCAAACTTTGAAAATCTTCAGTTATTCTTTCTAAGGATTTGTTCTGGAGTAGAGTTATGTCACTATTTTAATCTGTTAATAATGACAGGTACATTGAGGAGGAAGACCTATTGCACTTCATGAAAATGGAAGATGTAGAAAATGTGCTTCCATTATTTGAAGGACCAGCAGAAACCAGAAAGATCAAGAGGTCGACTTTTAAGAAATGGGAGGTAAGTTCATTACTAAATTGCATGAGGCCTTTCAAGTATCTTCTTTTTTGATATAACTTTTGGTCTGCAATTCACTACCAAAAGACTTCCGAGTAGTAATTCTTATTTGTTACAAATGAATTGTCAAAATACTTGGCTATATTGGCTTCTAAAATACGGTGAACTTGAGTATTAGTTTAGGACCTGTCCAAGGAAGACTTTTTATTATTCCGCTCTTCTGATGCTGATGTGTTCTTATTTATAGGTAAACGCTTGCCTTGAACGCAAGTCTCTGGCACATTCCTTAAATGATACAAAAACAGCCATGGAGGAGTTGAACAAGCTTGTTTCAGCAGTTGTGCTTGTTGTGGTCATTATTGTGTGGTTGCATTTGATGGGATTTTTAACAACCGAAGTACTAGTCTTCCTTTCATCCCAGATTCTACTTATGGTATTCATGTTTGGTAACACTGCAAGGACTGTACTTGAAGCCATCGTATTTGCGTTTGTGATGCATCCATACGATGTTGGTGTTATTGACGGAGTGCAGGTAAACGCTTGATCCTGAAATAGGTAGTTCTGTTATATAAATTTGGGTAAACTCAACTTGCTTGACACAATTGATGCATGAATCACAGATGGTTGTTGAGGAGATGAACATATTGGCAACAGTCTTTTTGAGATAAAACAATCAGAAAATATTCTATCCGAATTCAGTTCTAGCTACAAAACCCATCAGCAATTTTTACAGGTGCCCAGAAATGAGTGATTCTGTGGATTTTGCCGTTGATGTCTCTATGTCAATTGAGAGTATCGGAGGTCTAAAATGTAGAATTAAAGCGTAAGTCAACACTTTCTACTTGTTTTAGAAACTCATATGGCTATAAAAAAGATTTTTTTTAAAAAAAAAGGGGGCATGTGGCATTATGATGAACATCATTAATTTAGACTCGTGTGTTTGAAGCCTCAGCTACTAGCAGAGAAAGGCTCAGCACCGGCGTCCAGGTTACAGTTTGGTGGTTAAAGAGTTTGAGCACGTGAACAAGATGAAACTGGCGCCATACGTGACACACACCATAAACTTTCGGAATTATGGGGAGAAAAGCAACCGAAGAACTGAACTACTCTTAGAGCTAAAGAAAATATTTGAAGATCTCGGTATTAAATATCATCTTCTCCCTCAAGAAGTTCGCCTCAGCTATGTAGGCTCCGCAGCTTCGGCTGTTCCACTACCTGCAACAGCAAGGTGATGGACTGATGGTCACTCATCGTCAGTCATGCAAATTGTCTCAATTACAGCAAGTATTATATATGACTTACAAATCGGATGCAAACAAATTTACATGACATAGACAGAAGGACAACCGAGCTCCCAATCCTAAATTTTATTTCGACTTTCCGTGACACTTGTAACAATTGTTTCGTTTCATTTTCATCTGTCATGACATAGGAAAACCAATTTACATGTTATCAATTTTTGAAAATTGTTATTGTTGAAGACAGGACTTTGGATATCTATTGAATGGGTTGTAGAGAGAGTGCACAAATAAATTTCATCTTCACACATGTTATTTCATCAATTGCTTGATGCATCAACCACAAATCACTATTTCGGCTTTGTTTAGGATTGTGATGCTTCTATAGTTCCACCTGTGGCATTCACGAACAATGCAAAATGGGTTTTCATTGCATCGAAATCTTAATTATTGGAAAATTTCTAGCTTCTTCCCCAGCTCATTGCTAATGGCAATCTCAATTTCATAATTAACTTGGGTTTCTTCATGCTTGATTGATGATAGTTCAATTTATTGAAAAATTCGTATTATGATAAAGAGCCCTTGTGCTATTGACAGGTGAGATTCGTCTCCATTGTTATCACTTCTCTTCGAGCGTAGACTAGAGCATCATTACTCGTTCTCATAAATTTTTTTTTTGCGAAATAAATGTAATGTAAAAAATTAGCGATACAAATCAGGATTTTTTTTTTTTTTTTAATTTTTACACAAGGATATGGATTGGACAAGTGGAAATAGTCTTTTTTTTCAAATAAAAAAAAAAAAAGAATGGGTAAATGGGCCCAAGCCCATACAGACAGAGCCCTGAATCCAATTAATAGTAGCCACAGGCACAGGAAACACCGAAACGGCAAGAAGCCTCCTGGTCCTGGCGACCAAATTTCAAACTCCCTGGTGATTGGGCTAATGAGATAAGCTTATCCACTATCCCAGATGGAGGAGTTGCCACGTGGTAGAAAGATAAACTTAGAAAAAATCTCCTCCGCCTCTCGTAAAAGCGCCTTCCCCCATTGCTTCTATCTAAGCTCACCGCCCACGCCAAACTCTCCAAATTTAACAGGAAAACTCTGCCCAAGAGACAGAAACTTAGAAAAGATAAAAATGGCTTCAACTTTAGCTTTTTCAATGGCAATGCCATTAACTCATGCTAGCCAGAAGAGGGTCTCAAGCTCTGGGGCTTTCTTCAAGCCATTTCCAGTGAAGCTATCAAAGGCCGTCGCAGCATCAAGATCCAATGGGAGGTTTGAAGTCAGAGCTTCTTCGTTGAAGGAGAAAGCTGTAACTGGATTGACGGCAGCTGCCCTGACGGCTTCCATGGTGATTCCGGAGGTTGCTGAAGCTGCTGGCCCTGGTGTTTCTCCATCACTCAAGAACTTCTTGCTCAGCATTGTAGCTGGTGGTGTTGTGCTTACGGCACTTGTTGGTGCTGTCATTGGCGTCGCTAACTTTGACCCGGTCAAGCGTAGCTAAGAGATTGGAATCTATTTTCCATTGTATTATATCTGTTTGATGTTTTCAGCCATGCACTTCTTCTTGTTACTGTAATTTGTGACTCGTGATTGAACCCGTAAACATGTGAATTCTGAAATTTCTATTTCCATTTTGCTATAACGCGGGATCATAATTCTATCTTTACGATTCTACAAATTTTCTACATTTGTATCAGGAAGAATAGCTCGGCTAACAATTCAAGCAATCTCAATTAGAATAGCACGCGCTCATAGTCAGTCATAAACTTTCATTAGAGTGCATTATTGTTTCCTTTGCCGAGAAAACAAATTACCGGAATCATAGCATAGAAAAGAAATCAAAAAATTTGAAACTCATATGAAGCGAATGCACACAAGAAGGGATAACCACTAGGAATGAAGAGAGGTACCCTACAAATGTTGGTCAACTGACATAATTCAGCAACCACTATTACAATTATTAACAATTCCACCAAATGAAATCCAACTCTGCTGAACCAAAGCTAGTCTATCTAGAATCACATGCCTTAAATCATTCACTTTCTATGAGATTTTAAAATCAAATCAAGCAGCTATCTGCTCTCGGAACAAAAGTTCAAGTGCTCTGCTTTGATGACAGTGATCTTCACCCTCTGCTCGTCCCCATACAATTCCTCTTTGATCTTCAGCCTGAAAAGATATTGGTTAAAGACTCTACTCCGAATTATCTCTCAGAATCTAACATCATCCTGCAATGCATATTTCAACATCTACAACTCCTTTGCAGGGCAGTTCAAGATCTCTTCACCAGATTCCTGAAAAGCTGTTATCCAAGTCAATCCCGTCTGGTCTTGAATCTGGGCTTGAAGAAGATATCCATAATCACATTCCTCAAATTCTTGATTGCACCTGTCACATTGCCATCTGTTTCCGGATCATGTCACTTTCTTATTGCACTGTCTATCTCCTAATATCAAAGGACAAGCTGTGTAGCAGAAATTATCTGATTTTATAAACGTTATGAATGCCCTCACAGTAACCCAGTCAGGCTTCTCCGATCTTCCAAGACCTTCAGTCTTGATCTGAGACACAGTTCTACGTATCTCATTCTTAGGCCCTCCTGCCATGATTTCTCTAGTAATGGATACCATACCAGCATTCTTCCCTCCTCGATCAAACCACTCTCTCAAGTCACCAGCCTCTGGGAAGTCTGGATTTATAAAGAGCTGGGTGGAAGAGATTGTGCCAATGAATTTCCCACTGAAGTCGTTAACTTTTCTAGCTTTAACAGCTAAAACAGGGAAAAACCCAACATCAACCATCTCCTGGAGCTTTTGACCTTCCTTATTACAGAAATCTCCCCAGAGAGTAAATTCTACACTCCTGCCAGATGGGAACTGAAGGGTAACAGATATCACACTACCAATAACATCAAGTATGGAATTGTTTCCAGCATTCTCAATGTCACTGATAGATCTGAAGGAAAACTGTTGTCTTGGTATGGAAGCATCCTCCTCAGAGCAAAGATCCACAGTTGAGGTCACCTGCAAAAATATCACCCATTCATTCTTCAGATGGTTGAAATTTTTTAGTGCAGGTTTCAAGCTCCCTCTTGAGATCAAATAAACCCTACCAACCTCGATAACATCATAGAAACAGTCAACAACAGCATTGAAGCGGGTTACTCTTATTTCCCCTCCATCAGAGTCAAGCAAGTCAAAAGAGAATACCTTCCCATCTCCTCAAGCATTGTTGTAGAGCCGCAGATCTCCTTTTGCAGTCACTCTTGCCTTAATTGCCCACCTTCCCTGATAAGGATTCAAAGCAACAATAGGTATGATTTGTGCTGGAGCCTCATTCTTCAATATTGGACCATGATTTCTGTAATTTGCAGGAGGTTGATATGGAGGCTGAACAGTGGATCGGAAACTCTAAGCATTATGATCAGAATTTGGGGTCCTAAATGTGCTAGGATCCTGAGCTCTAAATGTGCCAGAACTTGGAGTACTAAAAGAACCAGGATTTTGAGTATTAAATGTGCCACCATTCGAAGTATTGTAGTTATTAACTCCTGCAGGATGTTCTAGATTGGCATTAGGAATTGCTTTTTGAGCTGTTGCCTCAGATTCAGCAAACATCTTTGGGTTCCCTATTAGTTCACAGTCCAATATTATTGTCTCCATGTTCAGCGCAACAATAATACTGCACAAAGAAAGAAAACTAATTATAAACTGCAGACTCAAAAGCTGAAAATATAACCTAGTGCAAACCAAAGAAAAATTGATAAGATGTCATAGTTCACAAGAGAAAAGAAAAATCAAGAGATCATTTCACAAACACATACAGTGTTCTTCTCTATTTATTCCCGTCATTTATACTTGTTCAAACTAGCCTTACCACTGCTTATGACTCAAACAACTTATTCAACCTTACCAAATCCTGAGGCAGTAGAGTCATAATATAAGCTGTTTTTAAACTTTTTTTTTCCTAATTAGGTTTCCTTGTGCCCCTTTTACTTCTTTAACAAATGAATTGACCTTGCAGACTAGATATGATTCATACTATCTAACTTCTAATGTAGCATAGCATGAATGAGATGATTCCTTCCTGTACCACATTGACAGCGTGAACATAATTAACACAAACAATGAGGAAAGCATAAGTGAACAAGCTGGAACTACTTTTCACAGCAACAGTGATAACAACCAAAAGTTAAACATAAATATTCAGCTTGCAAACTAAGTCATAAGAAGGTTTGCACCACAACAATATCTTACTTCTTATAATTTATGTTGCCAAATAAGATTATTTAGATACACTTCTATCAATTAAATTAAGATCCTACTAATTTCAGAAACACCCTCTTCACATTCAGTTAACATATATAATAAAAACCAAAACTAAATTTCGCTTGTGAAAGAGTGCAGGAAATATTGTTTAAGACGTCAATTAACAGTTTCGAAACTAATTAAGCATTAAAACATAAGCAAGGGAATGAACGTACTTTCAGTTCTGCACACAGCTGCAAATGTAATCAACCAACTGAACAACGGATCCTTTCTTGACTCGGCCGGTCTTGACTCTGTCATTGAGCTGAGTGGCGAGCATCGCGTGCTGAGTGGAGACGGAATCGGAGATCAAGAACCGGTAGCGCTCTTGAGTATTCCCAAACAGCTTTATATCCATGACCCGAACGAGCGGCTTCGAGTTCACACCTCCGCCATCTATTGCCGCAACCGCGTTCGGCGTCAGATTCACAGGCATCTCTACGACCGTCAACAACAGATTGTAAGAGAAAACGTAGAAACTGGACGGAGAACCGGAGGGAAGGCGAGGAGAACACTAGAATGGGAAAGTGATACGAATTTTGGAGGGTGCGGTCCTAAATCTACCGGCGGGGAAATAGGAATATAACCGAATTTGATTTTAATTTTTTTATTATTATTTATTTAACGAGAAGCATAATTTACAATCAATATGCAAATACGATTATGCCCTGCCACTATTTTTATTATGACTTTGTTCATGATTTTTATTTACTTACAAACAAATGTACAAATTGGTTTTAGTCAAAAATTGTTACCCTAAATAATAATAATAATAATATATTTTATTCCATTTCAAATTAAAGCTTTGAGATAAAAGTGATTTTAATACCCTTCCTTTCTATTATAATGCTGTTATTATTATTTTTTTTGTTATTGTTAATTCTCATTAACACAAATCATTAAAATATATATATGAACATAAGTACAAATATACACTTAAAAAATTTTACTTGAGTTTGTATCTCACTTAATACATTATTGTAAAAGTTTACGGATAAAAATAAAAAAAAAAATATATCATAAAAATTATTAAAGTAAATAATTTTTTAATATATTATAGTACTTCAATAAGAGAATTTGATGGTTATACTTATACATAAATATATAAAATATATGATCGAGAATTAAAATATAATCTTGCTGCTTCGTACTATACATACTAAATATAAATTTGTATAAATAATTCATGATATTATTTTTTAAAAAAAAAAATTATAAAAGTTGCCTAATTTAAGAGAATATGTGAAGTATATTTTGCATCCTAGCAAGAGAAAAAGGTATAGCCCTTCTCATTTAATGACTGGGAGATATAACATATGGAGTTTGGAATTGATTCTTTAGAAATTATTAGTCTTAAAACACTTATTCAGAGTTACTTCCTTCTTTTTAACAAGACAACAACTCTAGCTAGCTAGCTGTAGAAGTTATGCCATGTTAATTAAGTGATGTTGAGGATTCCACGTCCATGAATGAACCTCGAGCTTTCTTCTGTGTAGATCTGAGTTTCGTTCAACAGCCTGCAATGGAATTGAAGATTTTGTACTAGTAAATAGAAAATCACGTGGTATTTAGCAATTTCCAAATGAATAATATATACTTACGAAGTGTGAAGAGTTTTATTTAGAATAGTGGATGAAACAATAAAAGCTGCATCCAGATATCGCAACTCCCCACTGATTCTTTGTCGAATTCTATCGTCAATTTCTTCAACGTCCAGGTTAATCGGTTCATCCGAAGCCTAAGGTATTCATATACAAATCCTCAATATCCCTGATCAAATTTAATTAACAAGTAAAGCAACCCATATTATTGAAATATCCACAACTTACTAAGACCCAGCCGCATGAATCTGCATAAGATGGCACATGAGCAGTGTATGCTTTCACATCTGCATAAATTTATAAGTTACTCCCAGAAAATGATTTGGTTCTTGTATTGACACACGTTTTTGACAAAATGGAAGCAATATTCAAAGAGACTCACAATTGAAAACACGTTTCACAGTGTTGTAAATTGTAGTAAAGATGTCCTTGTGGGAGAGAATACCTGCTGGACCTGCCTGCAATGCATACTTGTTAACTTTCATGTGGAATTGACAGTAAATGAATAAAAGAGATCTGGTAATCAATTTTATTTTACAAATTACTTGAGTAACAAAGATGCCGCCATGGTTGAGTACGGGCTTGATAACATTCTCATAGAAGGATTTAGTGTAAAGATGGTTGCAAGGTCCTCCCTCAATTGGATCTCCCAAGTCTCCTATTATTACATCATACTTCTCATTCCCCAAAACTCTTCTACTCTCCAACTCAGCCCTGCAAATCAAATTCAAAATCAAGAAACCAACAACATCGAGCATCAACATGATCGATCTATTGATGCCTATATACAAAATTAATTTCAGGAAACACTCACTTAGCATCATTGAAAACAATTTGGAGCCTTGCATCTTTAAAGGCTTCCTCATTAGCTGTCAAATGCCTGCGGCAGAAATCAACCACCACCTGAAAACAAATACACAGTGTTACTTAATTTTTATGATCAGATTTTGCATATTAACATATCATTACATTTGAAAATTGAAATCCAAGCGCAAGTTACCATATCAATGTCACACATAACCACTTTCTCAACTCCTGTGTGTTTGAGTACTTCTCTTGCTGTCGACCCTTCACCACCTCCCATTATATATACTGTCTTCGGGCTGCGTTATTGATAATTTCGTCGTTTAAATTACATGGTATGAAATAAAACACCATTTAAAACAAAGTATAATATATATATTACTTTTGATGAAGTAAGAGACCAGGATGGACCAAGCTTTCATGGTAAATGAACTCATCGCATTCAGCACTCTGCAACTTTCCATCAATCACCAAAACCTAATACAAATTAAACCGCAAAGAGAAATATATCAGAAATTAATTAACCACGGCGCAACTTTCATTATTTATAAATGAATTCTCTCTCATAAAACGGAACCTTTCCAAAGAGACTGCTGTCCAAAAGATTTATATCTTGAAACGCACTAATATGTGAATGCAATACGCTGAAAATTAAGAGACAAAACACAGCAGAAAAGATCAGATCATGTCAAACTCAATGAATACATAGAAATCATTTATATTTAACTCAATTGAATGAAAATAAAATTCGAGTACCCGTTTAAAGAAAAAGACCATTTGAGATGAGGATCAAGTTGCTCTTCAAACCATTCTGGTGGAAGCCGGGAAGGAGTATGTTGGTGTTGAAGGACCTGATCGTCGTCATGATCTCCGGCTGGTACTTCTTCATGGTAACCATTCGGTTCATGAGTTACTGTGCATTCTAAATTCTGAGAAGCTGCCGGCAGGTTAAAGCTTGGAGGCATTGGAATATACATAACCATAAAAGCACGCAGCAAAAATGACCACATCTTCTTCTTCGGTTATTCTTCTTCTTGTTTTCCACTGAGAAATTTTATCCAGGACAAGACAACATGTAGAACTACTGTGAATTGTAACTGACAGAAGGGGACTAGGATTTGTGGGTCCCCCAACAGAACAGTCCAGATATGATAATAGATGGATTTAGATTTTAGTTAATATGCATGCAAGGCAAGAGTTGAGTGAAGCGAGCATTTACCTGATGAGTCCAATTCTTCGAATCACGTTATGCCATTTCAGCAGTGTGTTGTTATGATGCCGGGTGGCAGATTTTTACTGGACGTCTAAAGAGTATTCGTGATTGGAGATGCAGAGAATTATTATCTGACTCAGAGTGATGCCCCACCACCTCCAGTTTGACCTTATTACTGAAATCTCTACAAAGAGTAAGCTCGACACTCCTGAGTCCTGCCAGGTGTAATCTTCAAGACTAACAATTCTTCTCTGAGTATCCTTACCATTCTTTCTTAATATCGGAACCGAGTGGTTTACAGATATCACAGTACCAATAACATCAAGTATAGAATTGTTTTCAGCATTCTCAAATTCACTGATAGGTCTGAAGGAGAAAAGTATTGCCCTTCTCACGGACAAAACATTTTAATGACCATGGCATATAACACGGAGAGTTTTGAATAAATACTTTAATAGTCTGTTAACATTTATTCGGAGTATTCTTTTTAACAAGAATTCTTTAGGAATTGAAGTCTTAACATTAATTGAGGGTAACTTGTTCTTTTTAACAGAACTTCAAAGTTGGTTGTATTCTAATAAAAGAATTTCGTGTAAAGATGGTGCAAGGTCCTCCAATAAATCTAATAAATTTTCCGACTAGCCTAGCTCGAGCGATACAACACCAGCCAAATATGGAAACAGATAAAACAAAACAATTGGCTCATAATTATGAAATCTAAAACATTACTCATTAACTACAGTATTTCAAAATTTGTAAAAATTTTAAAATAAAAAAATAATAATAATAATAACAACACCGGCACAAGTTTTCGCCATCCTCTAGCAACCGAAAAGAAAACTGAAAAAACACCCTGAATTACTACCAATAAAATATCACATAGACGTCGCTGTTGGCTTAAGCCACGGGCATTGGAACCTCGAGATCAGTTGCAATGATCGACGGCCTGACATACTCCTCTTCATCCTTGGGAGGGTGGATTGTAACAAGGTCAGGTAGAGGAGTAGTAGGACCTTGCTTTCCTTTAGGATCCCAATCAAGCATGATCTTGACCTTGATACCAAGTACCCCCTGCAATTACAATGATACAAAGATTGATGACAACACACATTCCATGTCTCCTAACAAAGGCATAAAGCCGAGAAGTCTAGAGCAGGGTTTCAAGAAAAAAGCAAAGCATAACAATCAATTTGGGCAAACCTGTCTCAAGAGAACGTGTCTCACGGCTGAGTCAATATATTCATTAACAGGCTGGCCAGAGGAGATCATATAACCATCCTTAAACTTCATTGATTTGGCACGCTGAGCCCTCAACTTTCCACTGACAATGACCTGTTCACATAATATTTATATTTACAACCAAGTTCACTATGGAAAAAACATAAGGGTATAACAAAATCCAGCTGGAACACTTTAGGTATGCTATAGAATTGAAATATACAGACCTCACACCCCTTCGCACCACTTTCCATGATGAACCTCAAGACACCATAGCAAGCCCTTAAAAAGGATAATAACAATTGGATAGATTAGTTTTCACTTGATTTTCAAAAATGACTCTGAAGCTAAATATTTTTCTTCATCAAATACATTAATGGTTGAGACTTGAATACAAATAACCCAAAACAGAATTGTGTTAAGAAAGCAAGGAAGATTTATTAATGCAGTTGGGGGCAGAATCGGAAAAAAAAAATTCACAGCTGGTATAAACCCAGGTTATGCATCAACATAAAATTATGGTTTTTAATATATACTATAGATTAAAAAAAAATTTTTAACATAAATAATAAACATGCACATGACCTTAAAAATCAAATTTTATGTAACTGGATCAAAATATGTAAATGACCCATGCAAACACTTAATTGCATCTAAAACAAACAAATCGAGCACAACTGTGATATGCATTTCCAATTAAGTGCAATCACATAACATAAATCAGACTTGGAGTAACACAGTCAATGTAGTCATCTTTCCACACACAACCGGTATGGCCGATAAACAGAACAGAAGTTTCATTTAAAATACAGTACCATAACATAAACAGATAGGTGAAAAATTATAAGAATATTTAGCATATACTCTCCTTCACGTTACTAGGTGAAAATAGTATTTTTCACAAGGATGATGGCATGGAGAATATTGATTAATTTAGTCATCTTCCGACACAAAGTGGCCATGAAACGACCACTCTGCTTTATAGGTGACAAAATAATAAGCAAACATCAAGAACTGATTCTATATTCATAGTCATTCGATGATAAACCAGAAACAATGCTTCTAACCATTAGGCTACAAATAGATAAATGTAACACATCTACATGCAGAAATATACATACACATATCAATAGTAACCAATACAGCTAAAACTTAAAAAAGAGTTATACCTGCGAACAGCCAGGCCACCGAGGAGCTTGTAGCGAAGAGACTCGGCTTGAGCAATAGCACATAATCCTCTGTTGTTGACTTTCTCGGCATAAAGCTCCACGCTATTCTCAGGGAATTTGAACCTCTTCTGCACTACCGAGGTCAGCTCTCTAATCCTTCTTCCCTTTTCACCTGTAATAATAAGCGAATTTAAAATCAAATATAAATTAATAACTCGAACATCATAAATTTATTATTAAAATAATTGTGTATCAGACCGAGAACGTTCTGGGTGCGCGTAGCTCGGATAATGATCTCAGTACGCATGGGGGTTACCCTAACCTCGACTCCAGAGTAACCGTCCTCCGCTAGCTCTCTCGTCAATACCTCGTTAAGCTCGGCGAAAAACACGCCATCAGCCACGAACTGTAAATCCAATGCAATTGAATCCAAAACAAAAACTAATCAACCTCCTATTTCACAAACTCAGTAGTTAAAAGAACAAAGAGATTACTGGAATTAAAGAACTGACCTTTCTCTTCTTGCTGATTTGAGTTGCCATTTTGCTGTCGTTGGTTTGTTGAGTTGCAGAGACAGATCTAAATGTTTGCGGTGGCTTCCTTGTAGCTGCAGCTAGCACTCGTCCAAACCCTGTTTTGGAGGGGATGTGCGAGCTATTAGAGATGGATTATATAGATTGATAGAGATGGATCGGACAGTTAGATTTGTTTTTAGGGTTTGGTAATGGACGGGCGAGATCGACTGTGGCACCAGAGTGATCGCGGCGTTCCTTTGGTTAATCCCAACACAGCATGAAATAGAACCCGGATCAGAAAGTTGGATTTTTGGAGTGGGCCCATGGACAGCTTCAGCAACTGTTGGCCCATAATGACCCAGAATAAGACGAACCATCTATTCGCTTGGGCTTCCCTATATCTAGTTTGAATGTGGATGGATGAGGTGAAATTATGATAAAAAGTAAATTGAGGTTTGTTTTTCTTTTAATCTGAATGTCTGAATTGAAAATATGTATTTATTTATATATTTTTAATTATTAAACTTTTTTAAGTAAAAAATTTAAAATTAAAATTTTTATATTTGTATTTAAGAATAGAAAAATTTTTCATAATTATAAGTGTTTTAACGATGAAAAAATTACTCTTAAAATTTATCGGCTATCATGTTTTAATTTTAAAATTAAATAATTAAAATTACTTTCAATCATTGATGATTTTTTATATCAAATATTCATATCTAATACTAAAAATTATACTACTTAAAAATTAGTATTTTACAATTTTTTTAATTAATTTTTAATATCTAATTTTTTTAATCAATTTTAAATTCAGATACTAAAATTTAATTTTATATTTAATTATGATTTACAAATCGTATATTAAGTATTTTGATAGAATGTATATACAAATATCTTAAACTTTTAGGATTGCGGTTCCTATAAGTACTTGCTAATAATCACTCTACAAAAACCAATAGAAAAGAGGACCACACACGAAGTAAGAACAAGGCTGGTTATGAGGTGAGGTGGATATGAGTTTAGGTACAAGGAGAGTATCGATTTCATAATTTCCTTATTCTTACATAAAGAATATCTTATTTTATTACATACATACACACATACCTACGTGCATACACACACATACATATATGTATTACTAATTTTTAAATTTTTTTATATTTTTAATAAATTAAAAACATAAATATATTCATGGGGTGTTTAAGTGAGATTCAAACTATATTTATTAATAAATTTTAAGAACCAATCTTGAAACTAGTAAAATAAAAAATTAAGAATTCGTTTGATATTAAAGTATAATAATTATTAAATATTAATAAAAAAAATATGAATCCTAAAAAAAAAAAAATTGTATTATCAAATCCATACCACTTTATTCACAGCAGAAGCAAGAAACATACCAAATATTATCTTCTTTTCAAATATTAATTTGTATGGACAGGCTTATTTAAATGTACTCTCTATTTAAAAAAAAAAGTGGGATTTATTTAGATTTACTTTTTTAACGTACAATAATTCTTATCATAAGCTAAGGTCATTTCTTTCAAATTTATTTTTATCATCTATCTACTTTTGATTCACTTTTATGAAATTGTACAATATTTGTAAAATAAAAAAAAAATTACTTTTATTGATTTATTTAGCGATTAAAATTGAATAAAAATATATTTTTATCAATTTATTTATAAAAATACTTATAAAATTAGGTAATATATTAATACAAAACGTCGGAGATAATATCACGGCCTAGACAAGATGTTGGGTATTTTTTTATTTTATTTTAATCAGTAATGACTTAAAAAAAATGTAAAAGGCCCAATTAAATATTTAATCAATATGCATAAACTCCCGGCCAAGCCATGAGGCAAAATCACATATTGCATGGTGTTGCACTAAATCAATTTTTCATGATCAATTAAATATTTTTAGAATATATATATATATATATATGATCAATTAAATCTTTTTAGATGGTCAACAAAATATTTAATTTTAAATGTAATTGTTTATGCATATATTATAAATATATATACACACACTCTCTAAATCTTGCACTAACCATTTAGGATTACCGCACAAATGCTATAGCAACTTGTTTTATGATTTTTGATTAAATTTATGTTTGGCTCACTAAAAAAGAGAAGAAAAGATTAAGCTTTTTTTTTTTTTTCTTCTTATAAGTTTGTTTCTCACACTCACTTTTAAAAGTACAGTGAAAGATTATTTTTAAAAATTAGTTTATTAAATAATTTATAAAATTATTTAATATAATTTATAAAATTTTTATTATAATTCCTTTCCTCTAATAAAATAATCATTACATATTATTACAGTCTTATTCAAATGATTATATCTATTTTTGAAACTCATAATTTTTTTTATTATTTAAAAGCATCGTTTATCAGATATTCAGTTATTTTTCTGTTAAAAAAAAGTAAAATAATAATAAATTATTTTATAAACTATCAAAAATTTTAAATTAAACCAAAATCTCTTTCTCATCTTAACAAAATTTTAAATATTTTCATATCACTCTAAATTTATTTCTTTATTTTTATCAATTAAACAAATAGTACCCACTCATGATCAAGTTTAACTTCTATAATCACCATAATATGAGCATCAAATGTCACTGCAGATAAAATTAGAATTAATGTTGGTGAATGTCTGTCATAGTTGAAGTATGACGAGTGTACTTTTAATCTCTTGCTTTTAACAATGACTTTCACAGTAGCCGAGGCTTCTCTTATCTCTGACTGTAAATAGTAATTCAGTTGACAACTGTAATGTTCAGGGCGCCGCTCTGTTTGGTGCTGCACTGTATTGGATGGATTTGATTGTATGCTAACCTTGAATTGAATTAGGTTTATATATAGTATTGTATCAGATTTGGTGTATTAAGAGATTATTAAATAGTAAATATATGTTGTATATTATTTTATTATTATTTTAATTGATTATCCATCGCCCCCACAAATCGCTGCAATCCATCATCCATCAAAATTTGAGGTTTTCTTTGGTATTCGACTGGGTTTATGCCACCGCATCCTCATCGGTGTTTAAGAGTCATCGCGCTGTCAAATACGTACTTCGTTAAAAATTTGGTCACGTATTTTCAAATAAAGATGAGCGTAAACGATCACAATTGGGCAGATTAATCGATGGCAAAAGGAACGATGACGGTGACACACCTCACCTCCATTTACTACCTTTTCATGACAATGTTAGAGGGAGGTGGGCAGATATTTTCGACAAACTACAACTCCATTGTAAGTGACGACTATACAGGGTTTTTCATGTATTTTTTTTTTATTATATTTTGTGATATTTAAGAAAACTATTAGTTCAATTTTATAGTACTATAAAATTCTAACTGCAATAAAGTTAAATTGAAAAGAATTTTTTTCAATTATACTTGATCATACTTTATTTTTAAAAATTAATTTTTAAAAAAATATTTTGAGATTTTTAATAATTTTTTAAAAATTCAATATCATACTTTAATATAACTAATTATCTTATTAATTTAATGACTAAAACGGGCTAATAGACTTAAAAAGACACGTTAATATTTTTAAAGAAACTAAATCTCTACTTAATTATTACTTTCAAAAATTAAATTTTTATATGAAAAGTTTATCAAGATTTTTTTTTTCTTTTATTATATTTTTAAATAATAACTTTCATAATTAAATCTTGTGATTGAACCCTTATACCACTTAATTTAAAATAAAAATATTATAAAAATACAAAAAATAAATAAAAAATATTTTTAAAAAATTTTTTGCTTGCTTTTTAGTACTTCTTCACAAACAAAAGAGTGAAATTTTTTACAAATTTTTGAATTGAGAGTGACTGTAAGCATTCTTGTGTTTGAGCTCACCCTTATAATTAAAGTTACTTGCTATTTATAGAAAGTTTGGACATTTTTGTCACTTTTATTTTCTTATTTTATACTTTACATGTGTTTTTTTAATTAAAATAAAAGTACAATAAAAGATATAAAGAAAATTGCTTTACTATTCCTAGGTTTTGAGATGGCAATCTTCTTCTATAAACTTCTTTTCTTCAAGTATCAAGTTTTTGATAGACTATATCATCCATGACATAAAAATCATTGTCAACTGGTGTTTCGTTAGCTTTTTCATATTATTAGATTTTATTTAAATATTCGTCTTTTTTTTATGTTAGAGAAATCTACAAAATAGAGTATTTGAAATATACTTTTAAACTTTTTAAAAATATGGAAATATGAAATGTTTAAGTCACTAATCTACCTTATAATGAATTTACACAATTATAATACTTTTGGACTTAGTATTTTTGTTGTTTTTGATATAAAATTTATAAGTATTTGTCTCTAATTTTTTTTATGTGAAAATTCACTAGAGTATTGAATTATACCAATATAATATAATGGTACACTGATGAATATTGTAACTTCCCATTCTATAAACATGGCACATAATCAATATTTAAACAATATATGTAAGAGTTAGAGTGATATTGAATAATTTGTTGGACCTTTTCTATCATCCATGGTGTTTTTAATAGTTTCAAATATTGAATCAATTACTCAATAGTCAAATAATTCTCTTGTTGTAAATTTTTCTAGACCTATGAATATAATTAAACCCAATTCTAAGAAACTTTTACTCAAATCAACCTACATAGTTATCAATTTAAAATAGAGTTTGCTATTAATTAATTTTTTATTATGCAACACAAATATTTCTATCAATAGATTTTGAATGGAACTTAAAGCTTTTTGTAATGTTGAAAATCCTTTTATAATTTTATTTTCTATTAAACTATAAATTTGAACTTCAATATTATCTGGTAGCTTTTCCACAACCTTTTTAATTTCTTTTGCTTTACTCTACGTAAGAATAACATTAATTGTGTTTAATATTTTTGGATTATTATATGATTTTATTTTTTTCTATACATGTAGCTTCATTAATAATAGCAGCTTCATGTAATATTTTTGTACTTTTTAAATAATTAATTTTTTTTTCTAATAAAGAAATTTTTTTTTCACAAAATTTATTTAAATCATGCAATGCTTTGTGCCTAAACTCATTTGTACTTTAAAATTATTAAAAAATGCTAATTCTTTTTTACTATAAGGACGATTATTATGATACATCATAATATCATCTCTTGCTTTATTATTTAGGAAAACTTTAAATTTTCTTCTTCTTCCTTAAAACTATAAAAAATTTTAAAAATTTGTGATGAAAAATTTTCAATGGACAGAATTGCTTTTTCTCATATTGAAAATATTTTTACTTTTTTGCCTTTAAAGACAGCATAATATTAAAAATGCTTGTTTTCAAAGAACATGTAACTTAATGCATTTAAATTATCTAAAAAAATATTTTTTATAATTTTTAAAATACTAAATATTATTTAAAATATACTATTGAGTACCATTAAGTCAGCTTTTAATGTATTTAGTGATTGAAAAGTAATTTTAGGACAAAAATTAAAGTAAAAGGTCATATTTTAATGTGCTTTTGTATTGGCAAGCCCTCAATAGTACTAGCCATTTCCTATAATAATAATTAAGAAATAATTAATCTTTATAAAATATCACTTATTTTATTTTCATTACTTTCAATATGTTCAAATTTAGTTTTATAACATTTATCTTGTATAATATCTAAAAATAAAATCCATCTTTTACTATTAAAAAAATTTATTTTACAAAATTTTTATTATTTATTTTATTAATGAATTAAATTATATTATTACAATTTGTTTTCATTATAAATTCTTCTAATTGTATGTATAAATGAAATGAATTTAAAGAATTAATAATTCTTAATATTTCTAAATCTACATTAGATTTTATACTTTGGGATTTTGTAAAATTTTTACTAGCATATAATATTATTTCTTCTTCTATTTGTGAACTATTTTTATTACACCTTTATAATAATAAACTATCTTATATTACTTGCATTTGTTTATACAATTTTATAGTAATTATCTATTGGTGGACTTAAAAGTTCTAACTTTTAATTTTTGTACTATTAATTTAATTTTTTGAACTAATTTATCTCTTCATTATTAAAATAATTTTGTCAATTCTTTTTTAATTTATTATATGAAGGTCCTACTAATATACTCAAATTTAAAATGAATTTTCTACCATAATTTAGTAATTCCAAAAAATTTTATAATTCTTTTGTTTCTTCTATTTTATCTAAAAAATCTAATATTTTTATCATAATATGTTCTTGTAATTTTATTTTTCTTTATTTAATTTTCATTCCCAAAAATTCTATTTTTTGCTTGAATAATTCTTACTTTTTTACTACATACTACATTTTCTTTTTCTTTCTTTAAGACTTTTAGTATTTTTATTACATGATTAATATAATTAAATTTATTTTTATTAAATATTAAAATATCATCTATATAAACTATACAAAATTTTAAGTCAAGATTTAATATTTTATCTTTACGCGCTTGAAAAATAATTGGAGTATTTTTTAAGACAAAAAGCATAACTAACCACTCAAAATATCTTTCACCATATGTAAATGTAGTCCACTCTATAAATTCTTCTTTTAATCTAATATGTCAATAACTACTTTTATAGTTTAGCTTACTAAACCCTAGTATATTGTATACTATTTAATAATTTATCTTCATATGATATTTATATTCATTATCATAAGTATTATCATTTAACCATTTATAATTTATTACCACTTTACTTTTTTTACTTTTTATTTTACTATGATTTCTTATTATAAGTATTGGACTTCTATGTCTACTTGTACCTTTTCTAATTACTCCTAATCTTAGTAATCCTTCTATATGAATTTATTAATTTTTATCTTTTAAATTATATGTTAAATATTTTGTATTTATTGTTAAACCTAAATTTATTATTAATCAAAATACCCAACAAGCATTCGCTCTCCCTAAAAAAGAGATGATCCAACCTATTTTTTTACACTTATTCTTGGAGTTTCTCCTATTACTCCTATTTTTTACTAATTTTTTATTTTTTGTTTTACTATTATAGGCCTTAAATGACATCATGTAATTACTTGCTTTTCTAAATTTACTATATTTTCTATATATTATTCTATATCTATTTTGTCCAATTGTTCTATTTCCTTTTCATCTTCTTTATTTTCTTTTAAAAAATTATCAAAATATTCTAATTGTATATTACTCTCTATATGTTTAATTTATTTTTTATATAATATCATATTAGTTTCAAATTTAGATTGTATAAATGTGGTTTCTTAAAGAAAAATACTACATTTGAAATTAATGCCATTTCTCTATTATTTTCTACAATAAAATTTAGTCTTATAATAAATTTATATTTACAAACTATTTTTGTAATAAAATTTTTAGAAAAAATATGTTTTTTATTATCAATGTATATTGGTGTATTTATAATACAATAAGTTATTTCTAATTGTTCTTCATTAAATTGTTCTATATTTATAAATTGTCTTAATCTAATCTTACTTTCTTTTAGAGCTAAACTTTTATGTATAATACATTTATTTGCTTTGTATCTATCGTAGCTCTTGTTTTATATTTTTATTTTTATATTGTACATATGCATTTATATTTATCAAATCACTTCCTACTCTATTTACATCTAATTCTCCTTTTTGTACTTTAATTTTTCTTAGTTCTAATTGCTCATATTTTTTTTATTACAATTATAACAATTAAATAATTAATATTATTACCATCTCTATATTCTTGAGTTATCATTTTCATACATTCTATACAATATTTTGCAAAATCATATATCTTAAATTCTAACATATTTATTTATATATATAATTTAATATTACTTTGTGTAATATCATTTTTTATACTATTTTCACTGCTACTATTTTTTATATATACTTCATTTTCATTACTTAAATTATCTTTGTTACAAATTTCTTCTAAATAATATAATAAATCATCTAATATGTGTACTTTAAACTTTTCGGCTTCTAGATAATTAGGCTTTACATGTCATTCATTTTCACATAAAAAATATTTACAAGTTTTCTTAAATATTCTTTTTTCTTAAATACTTTTTTTAACTTTTTTTTTATTTTTCTTAAATGGCTTGTATTTTCTATAATTTTTTTATAATATTTTCTACTATTCTTTTTATAAGACCTTTTATAATTTTTATGTCTTTTTCTATTATTACACACATATGTTGGTACATCTCTAAATTCTATGCACATTCTTTAAAATTCTTTTTTAGTTTGTTTTCTAATTTTTTTTTCATTATAATATTCTTCAATTCTTTGCTTAACAAATTCTATCAAAGGTAACAAAGTTACAATATGACTAGTATTTTTTTCTAACCATTTTATTATTTCTTCACTATATATTTTTTTTTAATTTTTCAGAAAATTTATTAACAAATTTATATAAAATTTCTTTATCATAAGGTCATCCTATTTGACTCCAATAATTATAAAATGTATTCGCATACTAAACACAAAATTTAAGGTCACATATTTTTAATTGTTCTAAATTTTTAAGGGCTATTTTTTATTTAAGTATAATTTTTACTATTTAATCTTGTTTCTCATATTAATTTACTCATTAAATCTATAAAGTTTATTATAATTCTAAGTGTATCAAATTCATCTAAAATTTCTTTATTATTTTCTTCCATATGCGTTCTTCATCATAAATATATTTTTTTTCATTGATTCGCAATGTACTTTCTAAATATATTAGCTTATAATATGGATATACTATATTACATAATGCTTTCATACTATGTCTCATCAAATTTTCTTACCATAAATTAAATATTTTTCTTCACTTTTTTGGTTCTTGTCTATGTAAACTTAAAATTATTAAATGTTTAGCTTCACCTTCTAATTTTTAATTTTTTAATTTAGTTTTTGATCTAAATATTTTACTAGCTTCTTGATATGTTTCTTTAATTTATGGTAAACTTCTATTAAATCTAAAATAACATTATTATTTTCTATTTTTGGCTTATTTTCTTCTTCATCTACAAAAATTTCATGTTCTAAATACTATACTTCTTCTAAATTAAAACTTCTAAATCTAAGTTTTTTAACTAATATCTTCTCTAAATAATTATCATTTCAATCTAATCTATCACATAAATAATTATAAACTTTTAAGTCTAAATATCTTTTATAATCTTCATGTATCATATTTATAATTTTTTTCTCTATTTACTTTTACAGTTTTTTTATTATCTATTAAAACTTTCTATTTCTACCATATTTATAATAATTTTACTATCTTCTTCTTCTTCAACTATTTCTTGAACATTACTCTTTTTTTTTTTTATAATTACTAAATCTTTGAGTAGCATTTTCTTTATTGGCTTCGTATATTTTGTTTGTCTACTTCTAATTTTGGTAATTTTCAGTTAAGACTATTTAATTGACTATTACTAAACTTATGTGGAATTGTAATTTCTACATATTGACTTTTAAAATATTCTATAATATTTTTATTATAACATCTAAATCTTTTATGATATTTATTATAAATTCTTCCTACACAAATATTTTTAATCTAATATTTTTAAAATCTCCTACCATGTTAAATCTTCTAGTTTGTATATTTCTTTTTATATGCTAACAAAATTCTTTAATATTTATGTCTAAATCTAGCATACATCCTATTACTGCTACTCTATTTCTAAGGTCTACTTTACTACTTACTATTTGTGCATATTTATGATTATTAAATCTACTATCATATAGATAAATATGTGCTTTAGTATCCAAACCTAATCTTGTATTACCTAAAATTATTATCATAATCACTCTTACATGGGATGAATATTTTTCTTTTAATAATTCATTTGTAACTTTTTAACTAATTAAAGTTATTTCTTGATTATTATTAACTGCTTCAACTTATAATTCTTGATAAACATATAAAAGGCTTTTAAACATTTTTTTATAACATATTATTTTCTTTATATAAATTTTCCTTTTTAATTTGATTAAAATCTACTTCTGATAATTTTTCTACTTCACTTTTGTCTATTATATCTTCTGATTTTTCTATAATCTTTTTCCCTTATTACTACAATTTAAAATTTTTTTACTTTTTTGGTTAAACTTTTTTCAATAGATCTTTTTCTAGTTACTAAATCCATTATTAAAATTAACTTTTGGTCCTATAATGTCTTTTATATCATGATGTTTTCTATATACTTGTATCCATTAATCTTATATTTTTTATTCTTATTGCTAGCTTTTCTATTCCTTTGTCTAATGAATTTTCAATGTTCTTGATTTTATTTTTACTATTATAATCTAATTTTTTAAATTTACTAATTTTACATTTTATAAATTTAACTTCGTTATCTAAATAATCTATTCTTGCTTTAAAATAATCTAACTTATTACAAATTTGTAGTAGCAATTGAAGAATAGTATTATTTTGTACTTGTTATATGTTTAAATTTTTACTGTTATATATTCTATTACTAAATCTTATTGGTTCTATATTGGGAATATTATGATGTAAAATATTTAAAGTTTCTTGCAAATTTGTATTATTCATTCACTAATTAATTTTTTAATATTGTCTTTTTTTTTTAAAAAAAAACAACTTTCTTGGCCTTCTTTAATTTTTTTCTAATTCTTCACATATTCCTAGTTTTTTTTAATTATTTGCAGCTTTATTTTGTTGACAAATAAGATTTTTTAAGTCTTTAAAATAATCTAAATTATTACTTAATGATGTTGATTTTTTTATTACAAAAATATTATAGTTTTTTATTATTATTGTTATTATGTATTTCTAAATTTTTACCTAAATTTATTAATAAATCTACAATAAAATTTTATTGGTGTTATTTTGAATAAGGAATAAACTTAAATTCTAGATCTTCTTTTTTAAAATTACAAATTATTTTAAAATTTTCGCTAACTTTTAACTTTATTTTTCTATTTTCACTTAATTCTGAATCTAAATATTCTAACTTTTTATAATTCATAAATTTATTGTCTTCAAGAAATAAAATCCAAAAATTGCTTAATTTATATAATTTATCATTCTATTTCCAATAGTCTATCTTCAATATATGAAATTTTTAAATAATTATAATCATAAAAATCTAAAGCTTTTAATATGCTAACTTTTTTTTTTTTAAAAAAAAGTCTAGGTTTCTTAAAATTCTAATAAAATATGTTTTTTATTTAATTAACTCATTTTTTCTATTTTTCTAGAACAATACATCTTGTTTACTCAAAACTATTTGTCTTTTCAAAGTTGTTATGAATTTTATTAAAATTCTAATTTACTAAATTCTTGTTTTAATTCTTCTAGAATTATCTTATAATTAACTATTGACTTATTGATTTCTAGAAATTTGTTAAAATCAGTGTTTTGGACTATTAAATACTCTTGAGTTGTTTTTAAAAAATTTAATATGATTATTAATCATGTCATTTAATAACGTATCATTTTATATTAATTCGAATTTATAAATTTATGTTAAATTCGTATCAATTAAGTAAATTATGTCAAAATTGCCACCCTTACATTATCTCATACATTTACCTTCAACAAGTCATTTTTTAATGGATAAGTTTTGACAAGAAGAAAAAAAGAAGTTAGTTTAATTTATTACATTATTAAAAACTTACAATTTTGTGGCATTGAAAAAATTGAAATAAATAATTTTAGTTTGATAATTTTAACTTTTGGTAGTTTTGCATGAGTAATATACAAATTTTTGTCACAAATTTTAAGATTTTGTAAGGCAATCATGAAAAAAATTGTTGATTTAGAGTTAAAAGGTGGGGTTGATTTTAGCCAATGCCAGTTAGGAAAGATCGCCGGCAATGAAAAAAATGGATAAAATCGGGAGACATGATGCTGGTGCCAAAAATGCCGAGGCACATGGCACGAGGGTTGGATCTTTTACTCGTGTCACACACAAGCACATGAACTGCATGTGCCTAGGTGCATGAGATAAGGGCAGAGCCAGCCCTCGTGCCACAGGCCTGGTGTGTGTGCCACACGCGCCAATGCATTTTTTACAACAAACTCGTGCCACGTGATCACTTCACGCCTGCTCACGAAGATACTTATTTTATTTTATTTTTTAAAATTTTCTCAATTAATAATTAAAAATATTTAATTATTTAAAACTATTTTTTTTATATTTATCTAAAATTGTATAGAAATAAGTAAAAGAAAAATAATAGTTAAAAAACAAATTCAATTTTTAATAGATATTTTTTTAATTAATTAAAAAATAAATTCAAAATTAGTTCAAAATAATACTTAATAACCAAATGTATTTTTTTTAAGGAAATTGCTCTTTTTCTTTTAATTTTTTATAATAAATAATATATTTATTTTTATGATATTTTTAATTTTTAATTTAATTAATTATTTGAATTAAAAATTAAAAATGGTGAAAGTTACAATGAAAAATAATTTTCACTTGTAAAAATAAATATAAAAATTTAATTATAAATTTCTTAAAATACATAATATTTTTTTAATTGTAAATTCTTATTTAGTTAGTTTGTATTTTTTTTAATGTAATGTTTAGTAATAATTAATTGTTTGTACAATTTTACAAAAAAAAAAAAAAAAAGACAAGTCATCTAAGTGATTGGAATTTTCAGATATCTTATGGCAAAATCGTGAGAGGTAACTTAGGATATTGGGCATTGAGTAGAACAATAGTTGTTAAGAAACCCACTAGTGATTGGTGTTAAATAGATTAACACAAGATTAATTTATGCATAGTCACAATTATCACCATATGACTATTCGAGGTAAAAATAATGATTTAGGCAAATGATTTTATTAAAAATAATTTTTTTATAAATTAATTTTTAAAATAAAACTTAAAATGATGTTTAAAATACTTTCATTAAAAAAATATTTTCAACAATTAATTATTTTATTAAAAAATTAACTACTAGTGATCTTAGGTATTATTCACAACCAGAGTAATACTTGAAAAAAAAGGCTAGTTTGAATTTTTGTTTCAAAAGAAACTCTATAGGTTTGAATTCTATATGGTATAAATTTTTCTCTTTGAATAAAGGTGGTTAAATAATTATAATAATACTTTTTATAATTTTTATGTTTTGTTAGGTCATTCACTAAATATATTTGCTAGTCATTCCCTTTATTTCACTGTCTTTAAGTTAATCTCGCATTACTTATTTGCAGTGGTGGTGGACATAATTATTATTGTATTACTCTAAATATAGGTTCTCAATTCATTCCATGTTTATTAGGGTCCATTGACGAAATATTTTTATGATGTATTTTAATATTTTAATATGTATCATAAATGTTATTTAAATTTGAAATTTTTTTTTGAGATTTTTGGTATTCTTGCTCTACATATATATATATATATATTTTAAATGTGATTAATGTTTTGAATTTGAATAAATATATTAATTTATATGTGTGTGTCATTTTTATTCGTAAATGGAGTGTAAGTACTTAAGAACCTTGCAAACTCTTGAGGAATGTTCTATATTAATGAGGTGAACTCAAGAATACATGTCAATTATCACAAAATGGCCTCTGGATGGGACATGACAGAAGATGATATAATCCAAAATGCATTTTAGTCTATTAGTTATAAACTTGGTAGTTATTCTATACACAACATTACATAAGCTAATGGGTTTAAAATTATTAATCCTTTTTGATTTGTTAATTATAGAAACAAAAGCAATCAACGTATGATTTAGTACTTAAATGTCATTAGAGTCATTCAAAATTTTAAAGCAGGACTTAATTACTTTCTCATTAGAAAAATTTCATTATTTTAAAAACGCAATAGAGGAAAGCCATGTAAAATTTCATATTGTTTGTGTAAAAGTTTGGGTTATGTCTTAAAAGTACTTATATTTTATAAATAATCTAACTTTATTAACTAATATTAGACTTCTTAGAGGATAAATTAACACTCATGGAAGTGGTTTAATCTTCTACTAAGAACAAAATTGTAAAGGGTGAGGTTTGGATGTAATGCCACCTTAAGTCGCTAAAATAGACAATATCATACTTTTGCATATTCTAATACCTAAAAGAGGACCACGTTAAGAACAAAACTTTGAGGCATCACGTTTGTAAGTTGCTAAAGAGGACAATATCATATTAGTTGGATCGGGTCATCACAAATGATATCAAAGTTAAAATGTTCAAACAAAAATATGCTAATGAAGATATTGGATTCCAAATGAGATGGATTATAAAATTTCATATTGCTTGAGTAAGAGCTTGAACTGTGTTTTATAAATGCTCTGATTTTCTTAACTAATATGAGGCCTTTTAGGAGCTAGGTTGTCATTAATGGAAGTACTTTGACCTTTTAGCAAGAACAAAATCATGAGGGGTTAAAGTTTAGGCATATTGCCCCTCTAAGTTGTCAAAGAGAATAATATCATGCCTCTATATATTTTGAAACTCAAATGAGACATTTTAAATGGGCTAAGAATAGACCCCATACTAAGAAAAAAAACCTTGAATTATCACATTTGTGGATTACCAAAAAAGATAATATTGTACTAATTGGGTTAGGTTATCACAAGTCATTTAAACTCAGAACCATTATAAGGCTCATTTGTGCTAAGGTGGCCTTAATGTCTTCTATTATGAATGGTTTGTCTAGGTTTACATTTATCTTTTTAATAATTCTTTTATCAATGTCTGACAAAATTACTACATATCGCTCATGAAACAAACCACCAGAAGTAAAAAGATTGTAAAGTAGTTATAGATAATGTCATTAATTTCATTTCAATCTTTAACCCATACTCCATTATTCATTAAGCCTTTAATCGTATTTTTTTTTTAGATTAGATGATTTTGAGCAAAAAAACTTGGTGCTTTTGTCCCCCCCCTTTTTTTTTTTTTTTGCCATTCTACTCGAGATCTAACATATTTCTTCATCATGTAGATTGGAGAGTTTGCTTTCCTAATTTCTTTCTTTTTCTTAACCCTTGACTTATGATTAGAGAAATTGGACATATGATTCTTAAGTTGCTCTATCACTTTATTAATTTCTTATTCTTATCTAAGAACACATTAAAACTCTAAGCTTTAAATTTTGCCTTTGCATGCACCACTGCCTTAACAAAACCTCAACTGAGTTTTCTCTTATATATGTCTCTTTAACATCTTAACATTGTTTAACTATTTTCTTACTCTTATTGTACAAACTCTACATATTCTCATAGTGAAACCTTTTTTTCTCATTTAACTATCAAGTTTCACTACTTATTTGTATTTTTTAGCTTAATCATTATTAGGCATTGGTTTAATCCAAAGCATCTCTATAAGAAATCCAATCCCTTTTAAAAGCATATTGCTAACTTGAGGTACTCAAAATTCGATCAACTCTTTCTTCTATTAAACTTAGACAAAAATTTCTATTAGACCACATAAAAGGATACTCTCTCTAATCTAAATCTATTAGTTGGTTATCTAAAATTTTATCTGAAACTTCATAATTATGTATACTTTTCACATCACTTTTCCAACCTTTTCATTGACATTCAAAATTGTATTAAAATCTCCACTACAAAGCCATGGAATAGTAAACATACTTGATAATCTTATGATTAAACATGAAGTATTCTTTCTTTTTTTTTTTTTCTTATCTTTAAATCCTTGTAGATTCTAATATACCTCTATTAAGACCCATTATATTCTACAGTTATCTACATAATGTTTACTAGAAGAGAAAAAACAAAAATCTACACTTGAATCCTATAACAAAGCCAATCCACCACTTAATCCTGATAAGATTTTATGGGTTGACTTATCTGTGACAAAAAAAAGGTGTTTAGTATTTTTTTAAAGGTGGCAAAATTGTTTGGTGCTCAATTAATGCTTGACATTCAGGGTGTTCCAAAAGTTTAGTGCTTGATAAGTGTTTAATAGGTACTCGAGTAGGCTTGATAGATTGAAGCCATAGAGTTAGTACTCGACTTAACACTTAACAAATGCTTAAATGACCTTCAACAATCTCCAGCACTCGATATTCACTCAAGCGATCACCTTCTAAAAACTTGGCATTTAATCTTTGACACCTGCTCTAGCAACCTTCTTACCTGGGAAGACTGCTCGACCTCCGTCTAATTGATTATTCTAAAATTTATGTTTTTTTTTTTTTTTGTTTTCTTAAGCAAAGATCTTTATTATGAATTTCTTATAGCCATCTTAACCTATTTTGCTTTCATGAATCATAAAATCTTTTTTAATTTTTAGTAATTTGTGATTAATTGTTCTTGAAAGTCATAACAACCAAAACTTTCTCTCTTTAAAACTTAACTATTAATTTTTAGAGTTATACAAGTTGTTAGTGGTTTAAATTTCAATATAAAAATGTGTTGTTCCTGATTCCATAGAAATAAAAATAATTAAAATTTTAGTTACTAAAATTGCAAGGGTTCTTATAAGAGAAATTACTAGTTCTAAGTTCACTTTTTGTAATTAATTTTGAGACGGCTCTTGGATAATTTAAAGAGTTATTATTGTGTGAAGAGTTCTTCATAATATTTTTCTTCATTAACAAATTTATTTATTTAATTTTGATTAATTATCTTTTTAATTATTGATTAATTTATTTATTAAAATTTATTTATAATAAACTTAAATTGATTAGTTAAAAATTTATTTATCTTTTTATTCATCTAGACTGCTATAAATCTTAATGTATTTTCATTTGTTAACTTTATCTTTTAATTTTTCACATAAAACATCTTTCACCTTCTCTTAGGTGTTCTAAGATTTAAATGCAGGTAATTTTAAAATTTGTTATTTTAATTGAAAAGTAATTATAAAACTTTAATTTTTTACCCATTGTTTTCTTGTGATTTACTAATAGTTCGGTTTCATGTAAAATTTAATTTTGGATTTATTCATTTAGTGAATTTTATTAAAACATCTTAACATTTAGGTATTTTCCAAACTTTGAATGTTCTAACTAGGACATTATTATTGTTAATAAGGCTAATTGTCAGCCTCTGCTGATACTTCCCTAGGAATTAAGTTTGGATAGCTTTTTCTATTATTCATTTGTTAGTTGGATAGAAGACTTAAAAAAAATAGAAAACATTACAAAAGATTTTGTGCTAGCACAACTCACATTTTAGCTTAATTTCAACTTTTTATCCACCAAACTTTGATCACTTAAATCTATTAGGCCTCTTTTTTTATTCTAAATTGAGAAAGTTTTCTTACTTAAATTTATATTCTTGAACTTTAATAGTTAATCCCAATTTCATGATTTTCATTTTGCCTCTTTTTGCCAAGCTTAAAGCACATGAGTTATTTCCATTTAAAACATAGAACACTGGTTAAGCGTCCTCCTTGCAGCCCATATCACTTTTACCTTTATTTTAATTATTAAGATCCCTCTATATTACCAACTTTCTTACTTTCTTGTGTATTTTATTGGGATTGTCTTAAACTTTGAACGGTCTCTATGTCACACATGTCCCTATAATATATACTATTTTTCTCCACCCACTATAAATAATGTAGTATTTATGGTGTTAAAGTTGCTATGGACTTTAGGCTTTTTTTCCTGCAACACTTACGCCATTATACACCATAGGTTATGTTAGATCCATACCATCTTTTAAACCTAAAAGCTGTTTTGGGTCTTACTTGCCTTTTCTAATTAATTGTTCCTTCACCTTTTCCTTCCCATTATTAAAATCCTTTCTCTTCTTTTTTTACTTCTGTTTTGTCATGATTTTTCCATATGATTCACAGCCTTTAGCTACATATCAAACTTAAATTCTAATTCCCTCTTTTGCTTTATTAATCTCCCTTATAATTGAGACATTTATGAAAAGTATGAAACAACATTCAGAATAATAATACAATTTTGACAATTTTTCATAAAGGATTGAGAAAATTATTACTTTCTTACCTATATGGCGATGAATATGGACATATGTTTTAGAGACTTGGTAGTATTAATTAAAACCCAAACTCTGAGGAACTTTTTAAAACAAGCTCTTAATGGATATGTGTCCACTTCCTCCACCTTTCTTATTTCATTTCTAACAAAATTGCAGTGTCTTCACACATGTACATGATAGGGACATTGAGGATTTGAACCCAAAAAAACAAAATGAGTGAAAGTTTATTTTGTAATATAATTCTTATAAGTTCTTCAAGAACAATCAAAAATCCACCAAAATGCCAAGGGCCCACAACTAATAATCATTTTTTGTCAAAAACAGATGAAAAATAAAAGATAAATACATTTCTACCTAGGCTATTTATCTTTACATTTTGTAACACCCCCTTCCTTTCATTTCTATTCATGTGGCATATAGTACATTGAAATTATCGAAAAGACAAAAATCAACGCTTTCTCTTAGTGAAGCGAAGTTTTCATTTATTCAAAAGAGTTTATAAAAAGTAACCACATAAATAGTAACAGCTAAAATAGTATTATTTTTTTTCTAAAGAATTGTTATGCATTTTAACGAAATTAATACTTCAGAATATACAGAAATAAAATTACATAACAATGGCCTAAACCTTAAATATACTATGCCCTGTCCGAAAATCTTTGCCTCAACTGCACTTTCCGGAACCGCTACCGCTATGCCGTATTCACCTGAAAATAATAATCCCACAAAGGGGTGAGCACACCACATGGCTCAGTAAGATAATACAATACTTAAATAAAGGAAGGAGCATGTTACCTGAATCCCTACTTATTTTGGCCATTTTACACAATTCCACACACACAAGTAAATGCATATCCATATATCAATGTACATGTTCCAACAAGCATATGCTCAATAATGTACACAAGATATCATATCATCTCTTCTTGAATTCTAAGCACTATATCATCTATGAATTTTGTATAAATATCTCAATCAGAGTAACACTCCTCATGATATACCATATATAGATAATGCAATCCCAATCAATATATTATCTAAATGAATCACGCTATCACCTGTGTTCGTTTAAATTCTAATTCTATTCTTATTAACGAATACCTACATGATCATATAAAATCATTACGTACTTATTCGTATAAATAACGAGTAATGTCGCGGCCCCATACAGAGGAACTGCTTAGAAGCCGGTATAACCACACAGTATCAATCACACACTCGGCCCAAGATAGCCAAGATATCCTAGGCACACAATCAATACCCACATAGGATACAGATATTTCAAACTCCTAAATATAGATACAACCGAGGGTATTTGTAAAATAATAACACTGTTTCTGTATGTCATTTCCACTCCCGGAAGGTTGGTGATAGAAACTTCATTGCGTTTACAAGTGATCGATTATACTTATAAACATTATGGATCCTGGTCGTTACTCTAAGCCACTGGGCTATTTGGAGGACAGCTGTGGATTCCACCTACCCTTTGGGGTACCACAGTCTTAACGTCACACCTCCATTAGAAACTGGCTTACAAGCCCAGCTGAGGGAGATGGAACATACATATCCGATCCACGTATCACAATTATCTCAATACTGGTTCATTACCAGTCTATATTATCATATATTCATATTATCTCTTTATTTTCACTGGAGTAAGACAACCTAACAGTTATACTATAATCACAAATACACGACCTCCATTCTTTATCCCATACTAGGGATTCTTTCACTTACATTAAGCATTGACTATACTATTCTAAGGACATATACCAATCTAATCCTAGTTGTTTACTAAAGTATACCGACAATACAATGTAAATTCATAACGTAGTTCCTGCACTATCGTATTCTTACCGTATTCTCAACTATAGGAATGAACGTGCAAACTAATATGTCGAATAACCTGTAATACATCCAATGCGCCTTTTCCACAATATTCTCAAGTTTCTCACATGATCTTTAATCTTATTATGAATTCACACATATTCTTTTCATTTCACCAACATATCGGTGAGCTAAACAGGATTCTATATACTAGAAGTGAGGTAGCCTATTTATTGCCTTACTCATTATCTTATTTAAATAACAATTCCCCTTGTTCAAGCTGATGCTAGCTCTCTGTTTTTACAAGCTTAAGTTCCCTCTCAAACAATTGACACTTGCCAAGATGTAATCAGACTTCAACCATTTCCGCCATTTATAGTCATAACAAAAACCTGATTGTGACTGCAATTAAAGGTAATCCTAGACCCTCCACTACATATGAAAACCAGAATACCAAGGGAGGTCATGAATAGCTGTATGAATAGTATTTCTTATAGAAATTCGGCAAGAGTTTGCTTATACATATAAGCTGCTCTACCTGCACAAGAAAACCAGGACAGTCCCCATATCAAATAAAACACAACGTGTTACTGCCTCATTGCAATTCACACTAACACAAGCAACTCTTAGCAGATAGAAGTATTCTATCATGTAGTTTGAATCTAATAGGTACACGAATTCATTTCCTTATAGATTTGTCATAATCAAGTAAATTATGAATCGTGGTCATGATATCCATCGCACACTTCAATATATGTATACAATGGTCATTCGCCCACACCGGGTTCCTCAGACCAACAGGATAATTAGTTATACCATGGGTTGCACGTACCCAAGGACGCTATAAAAAACAGCCGCTTCCAACCATGGGTTCAACATACCCTGCGGGCACCATGATTCTTATTATCATTTCTCAATTGCTGTGGGTTCAACATACCTCGAAAGGCACCACAGTCTTACTATCAATACGGAGCTGCTGTGGGTTCAACATGCCTCAAAGGGCACCACAGTCTTATTATCAATCCGGAGCTGTTGTGGGTTCAACGTACCTCCAAGGGCACCACAGTCTTATTATCAATCCGGAGCTGTTGTGGGTTCAACGTACCTCCAAGGGCACCACAGTCTTATTATAATGATGCTGCTCCGTCTTAAGCGGCTTTACTAGGGTAACAGAAAACTATCGATTTATAATTATCCCAATTATACCAGTTATCCACACAGATTTATTCATAGTTGACTCAGTCATGACAACATGACCATTTTGCTTACATTAATCAAGCAACACGTTAATAATTTTCATGATAGGTAATATAATTACCTATGAATCACATTCGTTAGTACTTATCTTCTAAAATGACTTTACACGCATGGATTTATCGTAAGGCTAGCAGTACTAAGTCATAAAAACATATTCCACTCTGGCATATAAATAAACCATAAGACAATCAAGATAAAACACAGAAATATATTACAATTCAAACGCATGGATACCCTTTACCACTATTAATACAAATTCGCAGAACATATTTTATTCGGTTATCATATATTGCGTCATTACACGCATTCCCAACACGTTATTACAAGTAAAAATATACTCATTACCTTACTACGGCACAGTAATTATAATATACTAACGTATGCACACATGTTAATTCGAATAGCATTGCAAAACATCGAATGCAGCATCTACTCAATCATTCCATCATAAGGGCATAATTACGTGTGTATATACAAGCGTTCCTACCATATAAATATATGTAAATACAAACATGGGACATACAATGCTGTATAGGTATTTTAGAATACCTAATCTAGCACTGCAGGTCGACGGTAATGGTATTACGCTTATAACTATATATATATATATATATCTAACACAAGGATATCAACACTTCTAATTGCACAATCATGCCCATTCCACGTCAATGGGACTTTTCTACAATTTAACTCATTATTATGATGTATATTCATGCAAGTATAAATATTATAAATATTAAAACCAATTTTTCCACAATTTAAATATTATATTATCTTACCTTCAGGCACCCAATCCCTATACGAATGAAGAAAAACTGTCCCGGAGAGGGTATACGTGTTCGAAATACTCCTCCGTACGCTACGAAATTTTTCTCGAAAAACGTGCAAGTTACTGTTCACCAATACTATTCACAGGGCACTATTCAACCCACGAACTTTCGGTTTCCGTTTCACGAACGGAACACACCATCGCGATCCTTGCGATGTCGGGGTGCTGTTCATGGTGTCCATATGCCACAAAACACAAATTAAAGCCTTCAAAATCACCAATCATCCTAAAATTTTAGATGTTAAGGAACCTACTTTGGACCCTAAAATCATCATCGAAACTCATTCCAAATTGAGATCTAAACATACCGCGTTGGAGTACGAGTGTCGGAGAGCACACTGGTCGGTTCAGATTCCACCGGAGCTACACCGGTCGCTGGAAATCTTGCCGGAAACACCCCTTCCCGATCAGCCTTCCCACGCTGGAATCCGGTGACCAAATGCAGGAACGGGGCACACCACCGTGAAGAGGGCGGCGAGACGGTGCCAGACGCGCCGGAGGTGTCGGTCAACTCGCCGCCGTCCGCCGTGAATCGCCGGTCAAAGTTTACGTCGGCGGAGTTTTAGGCGGCGCGTGAGGGCGCGTGGTAGCGGCGATCGGGGCGGGGTTGGCGGCGTTGCACTCGCGTCGTCAAATTTCTGGTACCAGTAATGAAATACTGTATTTTCTGCTTATACAGTACGCTGTCTTGAATACCGGTCAACTCTCTCTTTTATCGAAACTCTCAAAAATACTATATTATAACTCCATGACAGGGTTTTAAGGGTATAAAAATTTTAAGATGTTACACATTTTTCACTATTTTTCATATCTGAGGAATCGCCATTCTAGTTACCTCCCAATGTACACTCTTCTAGATAGAACCTTATAAGTAAACAATCTCTTGTAATTATTTTTTCTTTTTTTTCCTTTCTCATTCCAAATAATGCTATCCCATCTTCTGCAATAGCACACATTGACTAACATAATGTAATAAGTTCTTTCATGTCCATCACAAAAGAATTAACACAAGCAGTAATAACTATCAAAAACTCGGAATAATTTTGTTTACCTTTTCCAATTACCATTTTCAATGTTAGTAAAACAAGATAGAAATTCAATTTATGATGATAAAGCAAAAAATAATACACTAACCAATCTACACTTAATACCTATAATTAGTGGGAAACACCAACACGTTTCTTTACCAAACTACATCCAACAAATGGATGACTAAAATAGTCATATTGGCTCCATCTTACTTCCACTACTCTCATAACCAAGGCTAGAGTTTTTGAAAGAAGTATAATAAAAGAAATGTTATGTCTAATAAAAATAGTGTCATTGACTAAACAGAAAAATTAACTTCATTTTTTTTTATTTCTTTCTTTTATCCATGTTCCCACCTTAGCTCACCTCAATGTAAACACAAACCTAAATTAAATTAATATGTAAAATAACAGTAAAATATATTCAAGATAAATTATTTGTAACTTTTGATCTATAATTATTATAAAATGGAATCATTAAAATATGATTTTATAACTTCATAATCATACAAATAGAAAATCAACACAATCAATTTTAACCAACACTAATAGCATGTTTTAAAATACTCAACAATGCCAAACCTAAAGAAGTGTAAATCAAAAATCTATAATAAGGAAACTCTCAACAAAGTTGAAACGAAGAGCCACATGGACTTTACACGTGACAAGTAGCAATTAATGCCAAAGTCATATTTTACATGTGCATGTCGATTCATCAAACATGTTGAAGGCACTTGCTTTTTCTAAAGACATGAGGAGCACAACAAACTTAGATTGTAATGTGATCAAGACCTAGCCCATGATGATGAAATACATGCATTTAATAACTTCTATGTGCACGAGTTGTTAATGAGTTAGTTTTGTATAAATGTAAAGTATATTCAGCATTGTTAAGAGTTATTAAATTGTCATCTTTTTATGGAAGAATCTCATAACTCTAGGAAGTATTTTTAGTATGTCAATCTTCTTAGATAAGATCACACTTGTATCATTTTCAGCACTTTATAATAGCATGAGCTAAATATAGGTTAGGCCTCTAAGTCTAAAACCATCATAAAAATCATTTTCTCTTTTTAACTTTATATATTCTCAAGCTTAGTAATAGAAACATTTCCTCAAACACATTGTGTACAAGTTCTCTCTTCTCTTTTGTGTATGTGCAAATAAGTTTGTTTAGGCCCAAACCAAATATGAGTTAAGTGCCAAAGCTTGCACGGATTGATAGTCTAAATTTGGTTCAGACTGCAATATAGTGTTGTGTTTGGCATAGAGTTTTTTTTCTATTTATACTTTTTTATTTCTATTTAGACTATAAAAGAAGAGATATAAAATCTTTAGGCAAAATTAACGTTAGGAAAAATCAATGGGTTGTTAAAACTAATTGATTAAATATAAAATTTTTTTGTAACTTTCTGAATGATTACTTTTATGAATTACTATATCACTATATATACACCATATCTCGTACTTACATTGTAATTGTGAAAGGAACCCTTTCCCATTTAGGTAGATATTATATACAAATAATATGAAATTTTTAAATGATTCAAAAAAAATTCTATGTTTGAAAGGAAGGATCAATCAAAAAATATATATCTTTACAATTCAAATTTATGAAAAAAATTTTGAAGTCAAGTACAATTACAATAGAAATCAAAAATTTTTTATATAATATGGTCCAACCCAAAACCTAATTGATTTAATAAATCCTAGCGCAAATTAATACTTAAAAAAAAAATAACAATTACAACAATACAAAAGTTCTAAAAAATTAAAAAAAAAAAAAAGGAAAGAACATTTGTTTTAGTTTTTCCCTATATTGAAGTTAGAATTATTTAGTTACAACCCTCACAACTGAAATGTTAAATAACTAGATAAGATGGTGAAAAAGGAAATCTTTCAATCTCTATTTAAATGATTTAGCATTTTTGTGAGACGAGTTAAGTGCCTAAAATTACCCAAGTCAATCGTTTGAATTTTGGTTGTGACACAATGTTGTTTATGGGATAGAGTTTAGTGATCTTATACTTTTTGTGAATTATGTGGTAGAAAAAAAAAGAAAGAAGTAACGAGTAAAAGTATAATAAACTTAAGACAATATTTTTAAAATTTAAAGACATATTTTGATTTAATTTAAATGTAATAATATAAAAATAATTTTTTAAAAATGAGAAAATTATTTCCAATAGGAGAACTTGGGGACACACACACTAAATCATAGTGTTGCATGAGAAATTTTCTTATAAGAAATAAACAAAAGCTAAAGTGTAAATACAACATTTGAAAAAAACAAAAAAATAAAAAAGGTGGAGACCACATGTTCAGATAATAAAATAAACATAATCTATCAAGAAAATATTATTAAATATATTTTTAAATGTACAAACACTAAAAAAGGAGGGAGATTAAGCGACACTTCTAATTTGAAATTGTTGGTTGTTTTTTTGTAAAATTTTTACAATTTTAGAATGTACAAGTTAAACATATTTTCACAAACCTTCTAAATGTCTAAATAACCATTATAAATGTATAAATAATTCTTAATTAAATCATTTCTATTTATGTATTTTAGTTTTTCTTTGTGTACCCATAAAATATTCATGCTTTCAAATATGCAAACAATGTTAATTTGTAAATATATATATATATATATATAAACATATAAAAAAAGGTAATCGATCATACAATTGCTTCAAATTTTAATGAGTTGTATATTATTTTCAACTTCAATGCAATAATCGATCCCAAATTATGTAACTAATCACTTGGAATAAATTAAAAAAAATTAAGATAAATAGAGCTGATAAGTATTTCATGTCAAATAATTTTCAAACTATTGAAGAGAAGATTTTTTTAAAGTCAATATTACTATTTTTTTTTTTTTTTTTTTTAGTTTAGATCTTCTCAAATTGTTTTCTCTGTAAGTTATTAACTTTAAAACTTTTGATGAGTTAAATTTAAAATTAAGAAGAAAAGGCTAGTAGTTAAGATAAATAATTGTATATTAAATGGGTGAGTATTATATAAGTGATAAAAGTGATTTTATTTAGTTAAATTCTACCTAATAGTAAATTAGATTGTAGGTACTTTTATAATAAAAGTTCTATTAATATATGGTTGCTCAAAGTACATTATAGTTTATAAGTAAATCCACCTCTTAAAATTTTTTTAAAAAAAGTTAAATCTTAGTAATTTTAAAAATATTTACACAAACACCTTTTAATAAAAAAAAATGCCATCATTAGATAAATTATCTATTTTTAATTATTATTTAAAATTAACACTTAAATTTAAACCCAAAACACTTGGGAGTAAAAGGTATTTTATGTAAAAAAAATAAAAATCAAAACTAACAAATCACAAAACATTAAAATTTGCTACACCTTAGATGAATTAAAAATAATAAATTTTTAACTAATCAATCTAATCCTACCACAACCCAATCATAAAAACAAATCCAATCAATAATTAAAAGAAATAAAGTAAATTGAACATAGGAATTTATTAACGAAGAAAAATCTTATAAAAAATATTTTCATATAATAAAAATCTTTCAAACTGATAACAGAAATCACTAAAATATTTTACAAATAAAGAAAAACTTACAAATGGTAATTTCTTACAAAAACTCTTTTGTAATCTAATTCTGAGTGACCTACTTTGAGAATCTCATTATTCAAAATTCTAAAATCTTTTTTTTCAATAAAATTCTCGAACGATAAATTAACAAGGTTAGAATCTCTAGCCACCAATAACAATTAAAACTTTGAATATCTCATAATTAGATTTATTAGAAAAAAAAAAACAGTTTAGAAATCTCTCAAGAGAAAATACTCAAATAAATCTCACTGATAAAATATAATTTATAATTTCCCTCAAGAAAAATAATGAGTAATGCTTTCAATAAAATCAAGAAAAGAAATTTCTATTCAAAAAACTTAAGAACCCTCAAAATAGCTGTCATCCTTTTAAATTCAACTTTTTGAATACACAAACGCACACACTTTTTTTAAGTTACTATTTATATGTTTTATTTACCAGCATTATTCACCGCTTGAGCGACCATCCAAGCGCTAGACCAACGCTTAGTTATTGTTCACTTCACGCACTGTTCATATGTCATTATTCATGACTATTCATATGTTACTATTTATACACTGTTTGGTACTGTTCAATTTGCTTGAATAGACACCAAACATAAGTCGAGTACCAACTCTCTGTCTCATAACTATTTATCTATTGTTTTATCTAAATACTATTTACTTGATACTGTTTATTAAATACTGTTCACACATATTATTTATATTTACTATTCATCAATTAACCATTGATATAGAATGAGCCAATATAAAATATGAACTTAACAAATTTTTTCTTTGGTCATTTTGTGATAAAATCAATACTACAAAATGCTAACTCACAAAGTTTTCATAATTAGCAAAAATAAAATTTTATTTACAAATTAAAAAATCCAAAAACTAAACATTGTAAATTCTAAATATTGCCAACAAAACATGTTATCTAAAAAATATAATTTGCAAAATCAAGTGAAATGCATGAGAAAAATATTATAAAAAGATAATATAGAATAAAAATAAATATGCATGATTCATAATAATTAAAGCCACAAAAAAAAAAATCCAAATAAAAATATTCATCATGCATCTAAAAATATAAAACATATTCATCATGTATCTAACTATTTTCTTAAACTCTTATATCTCTTTTTAACTTACTAATTCATATATCTCTTCCTAACTTCCTAACTCATGTAGAATTATGTTTTCTTTTTTGTAACTAAATAACAAAGGAACCAAGAAATGTCATGCAAATTAATTATAAAGACCACAATATCTACATTAAGAATATATAAACTAGGAAAAAAAACCAACCAACAAAAAAAAAATTAAATAAAAACAAAAAGAACTCTAAAAAAAGTTAATTGATTGAAATAGGATCTTTTTCATACGAAAAGTGCATGCAAATATGGCTTTGAGATTCAAATCAAGCAAACATCATAGTCTCAAATAAATACTATACACAAAAATAATGCATTTGTAATGATTTTTTTTTTAATAAATATGAAATAAAGTGATTTAAGTACAAGTTATTTACATATGTAAAATGATAATCAGTAATAAATACGTAATTTAAAATCAAAAATTATGAGTAGGACTATATTATATGAAACTAATAGTTAGAATAAATGTACACAATTTTAGAGGTAAAAGTATCATTAATGTTAGAAATAGAAAAACCTAACACTCTTTTGCTATTTATATTCTAACCTACATTAAGTATTTCATCTTAATTCTTAGAGCCATTTGAGAATTTAGTAAGTTGTGACTTAACATCTTTCAACTCACAAACTAAAATCTTAATTTCGCTCTCTAAGACTCTCTTTCATTTTTCCAAATTAGAAACTAGTTCAACTTATTTCTCTAATTTAACTATAAGATCCTACTTCTCAAGTTCAACAATATTGAGTTTTTTTAAAAACATCCTTACTCTCCTTTTCAAGTTTCAAGCTCTCTCTATAAAGTTCTTCAAATGCACCATAAATATCATTCTTATCAATTGAACTAACTTTTTATGAGTCAACACACTCATCTTTAATAGAAAAACAAAAGTCACAAAATTAGTTTTATCAGAAAATGACTCATCACATTCGTTTTTACTAAAATCATTGTTACTAAGGGAGGCATTCATTACCTTTTTACACTTTTTTAAGTTAGGACATTCAATTTTGATATGTTCAAACCCCTTACACTGGTGACATTGAATCTTCCTATTATTTTTTTAAAAAAATCTTTTCTTTTTCAAAAGATTTTTTATTTTTACTAAAATCTCCCTACTTAAATCTAAAAAATTTTTTAAATTTATTGACAAATAACTCCATCTTCTCATTCTTTAAATATTTATCACTAGATTCAATTTCAACATTTTCCTTAATATACTAGAGAGTATAGATTTAGACATTTTTGATTTAGAAAAATTTAATTCATAGGTTTAAAGAAGACTTACTAATTCTTTTATTTTAACAAAATTTAGATTTTTGCTTTCCTCTATAGCTGTGACTTTAAAATGAAATCTTTCAGAAAAACTTTTAAGGACTTTTCTAACTACTCGACTTTCAGAAATCTTTTCGCATAAATTAAAACTTAAGTTTCCTATATCATTCAACTTAGCATAAAACTTATCAAATGTATCATCATCTTTCATCATAATCTTCTCAAACCTAAGGTTATATTTGTTTTTAGGAAAGGAAAGAGGAAAGGAAAGAAGAAAAGAAAAGAGAAAGGAAAAGGGTAATGAATATATTATTTTGTTTGTTTTATGGATGGAATAATGAAAAGAATGAATTTTATTATATTTTATTTAGATAAAAATACCCTTTTATATTAAAATATAAAATAATTTATATATTTAATAATTAAAAAATAAATTAATTTTTTATTTTAATTCTAATTG